>JANHGL010024099.1:0-20764 GCA_024611195.1 Ceyx melanurus
TTAAATATATATTTATATATATATTATATATATACTGATGCTTAAAAGAGAGTCACTCTGTGTGCTATTATGGTTGCAGTAAATTCTTGCTCTGTTGATTAGTCAGTACTTTATCTGTAGCACTGTCCAGAAATGTGGAAATATTTGCATGAGTGTTTGTTCTCTTTTTATAATATAAAGAACCATGTTACATAGCATTTAAAGGTGATAGGCATTTGAGTATTTTGATTGCCATTTAGAAATTTATGTTCATACCATAATTCTATATTACCACTGATGTACATGTGCTTGTAGGTTCATGTCTCTGTGACAGATATGATAAGGGGAAGCATTGTAACTGAGATGGGAGTTGAAAGTGGTACAGCAAAGTGGCCAGCAGTGCTGTCCTTTGTGAACATGGCAGAAAAAGATGGTTTTCTGTCTTTAGTTGTTGGCCAGGCATATCAGAACCTGACATCACTGTGTGATTATTTTTCCTGGAGTTGTGCTGGCCAGGGCTAGTGGTGTAAGGCTTTGGTTGGCCAGACAGGGGAAATAAGCTCTAGCTGGTAGTCTGGGGTAAATGGTGTAGGAAAATTGTTTTAGGGTCTGGTTGACAGGCCAGACTGAAATAAGGCTCTACCTCACCAACTGGGACAAGTGGTCAAGGGTGTCTGGCTGCCTTACCAATGTGCCTTGCATGAGTTTTCCTGGAGTTGTGCTATTCCAATTGCCCCAGCTGTCTAGCCAGAGCCCTACACCACTTGTCCTGGAGTCCTATTTCTCCCAGCTAGCATGCCAGAGGGCTTAGACCAATTTCCCTGGCTGGCCAGCCAGAGCCCTAGACCACTTTCACAGTGGGTCATCTAATGCCACGGAGTTGGCAGGTTCTGATGTGCCTTGCACCAGTTTTCCCAGAGTTGTGCTAAAACTCAGTAGCAATAACAAAACTGTGGGAGGCAAAGAGAAGCTGGAATCTTTTTCCTAAGTATATGATTGCTTTTCTTTGAAGCTTTATTATCTTTCAGTATACATCCAAATTTTGCACTGATAAGGCTGTTGAACAAACATGCAGTGTTGACATGCAAAAGCCAGAGCTTCTTTCTCCACAGCTAGAGGCTAAGGAAGTTCTTTTAAAGAAACTGTTGTTTGTTTTTTAATTGAGAGAATAATAACTGACTGCAGCCATTTGTAGTTCACAAATGTTTCTATTTCACTGATTAAACCTGTATAATTGGACACATGATTCATATGCTAATGTTATGACTTGACACTATTTTTTTTCCCTGCTATCATACAATGGAATTTGGTAATTCATTGTGCCCATCTCTCAGCACAGGTAATGCTGAAATCCAGAGACCAGCTATATAAAAATGAATCTGTACTGAAGTGCTTTTAACACTTGATACAGAAGACATCATACAGGACTGTCTATCTATGAAACATATCAAAAGACTTTATAAAGCAAAACCAAATAAATGCTGTGCATTGTGGACAGCCTGACTGTGCACCCAACACTGAATTGCAGTCAGTTCTGATACTGAAGATATCTCTGACCTAGCAGCAGATCTGTGAGACTGTTTAAAGCCATGATGGAAAGATGCCATCAAATGAGGAATGCAGGCTGGCTTCTCCTGAGTAGATGTAGTAACACATGATTTCCTCTGTGCACTGGAGTAATTTTTTTCTTTTTGTGCAGATAGATCTGTGGTGCATACACAGAGTGTCTTGGCTCTGTATTTCCCCTGAGCATTAGCATATTTGCAGTTCAGACCTCCAATGACTTGCTGAGAGCACTTATTCACATCTAATTTAACACAGGAGAAATCTGGAGATTGAATGCATTTCAAATTAATTGTGTCCAGGTTTTCAGGAAGGATTTTATACTACTAGTCCTAAAATTCCTGAGGTGAGAGAGTTTCTACCATACCTAGTAAAACAGTGTTTTATAACATGACTTGCATATCAACTCGGTCATATTTCCCTGTGGTTGTAAGAGTGTCTGACAAAGTAACTACAAAATACTACCTGTACTTCTCACTTTGCCAGTATTTTATGGTTATGATTTAGATGGTTACATTTACATTTTAAGCAAAGCACTATTACAAGGAATTTCACTAATGTATGGCTAGTAGTATTTACAATACCATCCTTTTCATGTCTCTCTCTACTCCGATTCCCAAGGTAAGGCTCCAACAGCAAAGCATGAAGAAATAATTTTGGGCAAGGCTGTCTTACTCCATAAGAGAGAGCTGACAGCACTCACAGGAGAAAGAACAGAGACTTGTCTGCATGAGTGGGCTTTTAGCAACGTGTCACTGATGTCTCCTATTAGGAGGTGGAGGGAAGGACATGCAAACCTTTCAAACTTAGATAATGTTGGCCAAGTAGAGAGGTGTAACCTATGAAATCAGCACTTCTTAGAGCAAACTAGTTTCTCCAGTTGTCAGAGATCCTCTATTACTGTACTGCAGTGTTATTTTCTACAGATCAGCCATATCCTTCCCTCACCAGCACACTGAGGCTGCCAGTTAATTGGTAACTAACTGCCTTGCTGTAGCTCAGGGATTTATTTATATTTTTTTCCCCAAAATTTGTTGTCCTGGAGTGGGATCAATAACTGCTCTGCTTTACACCCAATGTCTGTCCTTTCTGGAAAGCATAAGGATTTTTCTTCTATCTTAACCCAAACTGTGATTTAATTGGAGGAATTTTAAATGGACAATATATCCATCTGTCCTATACAAAGACTTTCTTATGATGAGAAGCTGATCAACCAGAATTTCAGATCATTCCAGCAGACACCTGTGTTAATTTGGAGAGCTTTTCAAGCTCCTTCATTTCACTGCTTTATTGTGTTCTGTTACTCATCTTTCTGCCATTAAGCACAGAACCAGTCCTGTACCCTCAGCAGAATGAGTCTTTTTCTAGTGTCAGTGAATTGTCTCATCCTCTTTTGTTTTCATTTCCTCCTCCCATCTCTGTTCAAATGGTGGCTTATCTTGAAAGAGCAGAGCATGGAGTGAAAAGCAACCAACATATATATACAGTAAACATCAGGTCAAGATATATAATTCAATTTACCACAGCAGGATGGCATTTCTGAGACAGGTGTTTATGATACAGAAAGGGATTTTCTGGGCTATCAGATGCATGGCTTCTGTTGGGAGAAAAATAGTGGGGTTTGTGTTGTTTCATTAGAACAGCAAACAAAAAAACAGAGTGCACTGAGTGCCAAAGCCATATTTATCTTTATGCCATACTCAGCACATTTTCAAGGTGAAAGTTCTAGTTCAGAAGGAAACTGAAAAATGCAGGCCAAGGCAGTGAGTTCCCAAGTCTCTGAGCATGCTTTTCAGCAGAACAATCTGAAGTTCCTCAGGTTATGGATGCTTGACTTTAAGGATGAGCCTGTTTCATTAAAGGTTGAAAGGGAGTATAGACCTTGCTGGAAATGAGTCTGGAACACTGCAGGGAAGAGGCAAGATTTAAGGTGAGGAACAGGTAAGGAATAAAGAAAAGATGTAGGACTCTGAAGAATAACACCCCAGCCAAGTTTGCTATAGAATTAAGACAGCAGTAAATGTAACAGTTACCTCCTTGGGTTTTGAGGGTGGCGGGGAGGGGGTTGAGTTGATTTTTGTTTGTTTTCCTGCTGGTGGGAAAGCTGATTGACAAGTGTTGCAGTGAATTGCTGCTTCAGTGGTGTTGCTGCCACTGGCTGTGGTTTGTGGTCTTACCACCATTGTTGTGGGCTGGATGCATTTTTGGTATAGATTAATTCCTTTTTAATAAATCCAGATCACTTCATACAACACTCTTCTTTAAAGCAATTTCCAGTGCTAGACTCATTAGGAAGTCATGAAAAAGTGAATGTCTGTTGTGGAAGGCTATGGACTTCAGAGGCAACTAGGAGAGGACAAAGAGACCTACTCAGTGTAACATCATTTATAGCACTTTTATGTAAGCTTGCCAGCTTCCTTAATTTATATATTTGGACTTATTTTCCTCCTATTATCCCAGAAATTGATTATGTTTTTTTCATTCCTCTGAGGCTATTTAAAGACTGCACAATATTCCATCACCTGCATGCCCTACAGTTGAATATGCTGGAACAAATACCCAGATGCTCCATTTCCAGAGGGCAAGGGCATTTGTGCTTCCCTGTGGAGATGAATACAGGTATTTTTGCTAGTGGATGGATCACGGAATGAGAAAAGGGGCTGACGTATGTGTGGCTTTCCGAGGTTGTGTCCTCCCTCGTTCTAAACTTGGAAATTTTGTCTGAATGTGATGATTCGAGGTGCTGGTAGCCTAATAGGATTAAGTGGTGTTAAAGAAGAGTGCAAGGTGTTTTTGACATGTCTCTGATGTGTCATGCTGTATATGCTGGCTCTAAACACTGGGTACCCACAAGCACTGTTTTTGGGTTCTGTCAGATGTGGTGTCACTGCTGCTCATCACATTCCTGCCAGGAAAAACACAGAAAGAAGCGTGATGAAATGCTTTCAGTGGCACTTACAAAGGAAGGATCATGTTAGTATTTCCTGAGTGGTAGCCTTCCAAAGAGGCATAGAAATCCTACATGTTCTCTTACTCCTTTGGTTATTCACTATGACAGATTAGTGTAAAGTTCCTGGTTGAACCCATTGAGCACTAATATGATTATTGCCCAGCCACTTTAAAGGAAAGAAGGTCTGGCAATTTAAGGAGATGAAGGGGGGCATGTGGAAAAAGCACTTAGAGATTTCACCCTGGGGCATGAAATTGCTTTTTCTCAGAAGTAACCTGTGTTAGAATATAAAGAGCACCATCTATCGATGCAGAAGAAAATGAACCGTTTGTATACAAAACCTTTTTTTTTACTTTTTCCTTCACCTTAATCAAGATGTTGGTGGTTTTCTGAATACATGCTTTAATTCAGAGTTTGGTTATCAGTAGCAAGATATTTTAACAATTTACTTCCCTTGCTAATGGCACTGATAGAGAAGATGGTATGTTTTATACATACATGGTCTGTTCTGTCCCTCAGCAATCGCAGCAAAGGAGCTCAGTTAACACCCTTGATATGCATAGATATGCCTGCTGAATATATCAGCTGCCTGCCTAATCCTTATTGTCATGGTAGTTTCTTTCATGGCACTTATTTTTCTAAGTATCATCTTAAAAAAAGCTTGTCAAGCTTCCACAGTCTCTCTCAAGCTGCCACAGTCTCTTTCCAATGCCAGCTTCCCTCAGCCTCCTGGCTGGAACAATTTGTGACAACCTCACCCAACAGCTTTATGTTCTCCATGCTGGAAAGACTCCACAAACTTGGATGACTTCATACTGACATAGTATGTTGAGTGTGTCATGAGGGTCCTCTTTTTGTCAGCTCCTAGGCAAACAGCACTCTGTTCACTCAGAAATTTGGCATTGTCTTAAAAAAAAATCATTAAAAAATGAGGAAAATTATTCTAGAGTACTCATTGCCTCTCTGGATCTTGGTCAGCCTGACCTGCAACCCTCTGCTACAGAGGACTAGCTGTATTTTCAATCTGTATTCTCATCTCTGACTGGTTCTCCATCATCATGCTCTCTTGCTCAGTGCCAGAATGGGTATGAAGTTGAATAATTCAGAATCCCTAGATTAGTTAATTTGTTTACCTTAAGTGAGCTCTGACAGGAACGACGAGACCTTCACAGACACTTGGGTCCCATATGTTGTAATCTCTTTTTCCTGTTCCTGCCTGATGTTTGAAGAAGGAGCATGGCCTTGGTTCCTATTTTACAGCAGCACAAGGCTGCCTCTTTTGTTGTACAGGAGCACCACTTAGTGCTGAAAAGCTCCAGAGGTCACTAATGGAAAAATAAGCTTATACATGATGGTATTCTATTTCTAAGTGAAGCCCAAGTTCATGAGGCTTTTTTATAGGTAAGTTTGTGGGAGCACCTAGATATTTTTCATTCTGTCTCTCTTCTCACTTCTCCACCACTTTATAGAGCTTGCATCAATTTTTCCTACTGTAGCAGTACATCTGTGAAGTACACAGCTTATGAACTGGAACCTAGGGTAGGACTCATTTCTTGGGCCACCCCTTGCCAGCCATCAGCCAGTCAATTCTGAAACTATAGATCCAGCCACAGTTGCAGTGACAAATGTAAAGATTCTGGGCATTCTCCATATCTAAGATTCTGTGACCTCTAATGGATATGGACAGACTTAAAGTCAGGACATAAACAAGATGAAGGGAATCTTAGACTGGTTATTCTGGTTGTGTCAGAAAGCCCGAAGTGAACTCCTGGATAGTGAAGTGCTGCCAACTTGGGTTTTTTCTTCCCACTCCTTTAATCAGCTGTTTTAGTAAGATGGATTTTATTCTTACAAATGTCATTTTACATATCAATCTGTGGCCTTCGGTTTAATGCAGATTATCAGAAAAAAAAGGGGCTAGGATCTGAAGGTTGGTTTATTTTCCTTCTTATATCAAGGGACAAGTTAATCTGTTCTGAACCATTCAACTATTCTGAATATGTTCTTCCTGATGTCAGGGGTATGTAGGACTTGAATGAAACTACTACTGCCTTACCTTGCTCCAACTCATAAACAAACATAAGTGAAAGGAAATGTGCAAGATTTTTCTTATGCATTATAAGCATAAGATAATGCTGATATTTCTGGCACCTTACATATTTAATATGACACTTTGAATCCAAGCTCAAGATGTTTCATAGCTAATTAGTTCCTTCATTGTTGCAGAATGCACTTGGTGGTCACTTTTTGACCTAACTAATGTTTGTTTGCAAGACTGCCAGAGTGCACCAGGCCACCCAAACAGACCTCTCTTACATAATACTAGGGAAGGGAAACTCTTGTTTGTGGCACACCAAGTGCCACAATGCTTGGACAATGTCCAAATGTTTTCATTGCAATTGTCTCAGTGAAAATAATCTTCACTGTCCTCTCCAAAGCCCTCCCTAGCCCAGTACCTGTGAGTAGTAGGAAACAGAAGATTACAGATATGGAAAGCTGCAGAAAGACAGATCTTCAGGATCAGGGCATAGGGGATATGGAGACTCCTCTCATTTAACACGGAGAGCAATCAGTCAAGCAGCAGTGAAGGACTAGGGTCTAAATACCTTCAGCTAGTATGAAAATCTATCAAGTTGATGAAAGCACTGCCTCTTTATTTCAATGTGAAGGGAAGGATGTTAAAAAATACTTAATACCTTATTATAGCACAGCCCTTATGCTTATATAATTCTCTCTTTAGACCTTTTTCTTAAACTGTCAGCATATCCTTTGTTTTTTCATCCAAGAGTGGGAAAGTGTGGAGATAAACTTAGAAATTTTACACAGTTCTATCATGGTTATCTGACAAGCCTCCCAGATAAAGACATCATTTGTTTGCTTTATGCTCTATTTGGGCCATTTTCTCATTTCATTGTAAGACATCATTGCAACTTCCTATTCACTTAGCAAGAGAATTGAAAGAAGAATTAATGCTTCATTTTTCTATACTAAATAATTTGGTTAGTCACTTTTTGTCCAGTAAAGAAAATTAAATGGAGAGTGGGCATGAGATAGCTAGAAAAATTCAAAACAAAATATATTTGGGACTATAAACTTGTCTCTAGATTGAAGAGCTTGTGATCTGTATTATTTTTTTCCAATGAATAATGCACTTATTGTACCTTTGCAACTGGCAGGAAGTAATTATATAGCTTTAATAAAAAAAGAAAACAAACTGTTCTGTTATCCTAAAATATGTGGGTAGTAAGAAAAAAAAACAAAACCAAATCCGTGTTTATTTAAAAACTTTTTCTTTGTGTTTTAACTTTGTATTTCTTCACTCGGATGTGAAGCTCAGGCAGGTGTTGTAGCAGAAATTGTGCTCTAGGCACAGCACTGTGAAATAGTGCAGAGGCAGCCACAGCTCATTTCCAAGCTGAAAGAGCCACAGCAGAGCCAGTTGTGTTGCACATCTAGCACTAATGAGCTTTTTAGATGTGCTTACCGACTAATGCTATTTTTTTGTGATGTAAAATATTATTTGTAAAATAATATTTATAATAATTTGTCAATTTTATGTTTATCCAATCACTAGATGCAAGGTAATACGCACTTTTTTTTTTTCTGTTTGAGTAACTTGCTCACAATTGCAGCTGGCAATAACATCCACTGTAAGTTTTCCACCAAAATATCACTTCATAGAAGGTCTAAAATTTTTATGACAAAATGTTTTGAAGTTTTGCTTTGGAAAAATTTGAGCCAGTATTTCTTGAAAGGTCCCCTGTTTCAGCATAATTTCACCATATATATTTTCCATTAACAGCTGTGGATAAATACAACTTACTTTTCAGAATCTCATTTTAAATAGCTTTTTATTCCCTTTGGGGTCACTGCTTTTTAAAACCTTGAACTTCTTCAACGGACAAAGTGAGGCTAATGTGCCTTTACAGTGCTAAGCACAATAGAAACCCTCTTTTTAGTGGCACCCTCTGGCTGCTAATGCAACAATTGCATAATCCATTTTTAGCAAAAGGGAAGAAAGTCAAATGCTCTTCTGGGTTTATTATCAATAAAAGTATTTGTTGCTTGAACTGGGTCTGCAGAGGAAAATGAGAGCAATAAATGGAACAAGGACTGAAGAGAAAGGAAGCGATGAAAAGAAAAAGAATACATAATTGTATGGGAAGTGGGAAAATATGTGGCAAGGAGCAGTAATCAGAGCAACAAAAGCTACATAGCCAAACAGTTAATAGCACCAGTTAGCTGGATGAAAGGGGACACAGCTATATAAAATTTTCAAAAAACCCCAAAAGTATTCAAAAGTAAAGGGAAAGTAAGATTTGTATCACTGTTGAAATGAGACGTGAAGAGGGGAAAAGTGTGGTGAATTGATTAAAAAGTTTTGTGAAGGAAGAAAAGGGAATCTTGTGTTGGTGCTTTATTTAGGCTCAGGTAAACTTGCCAGAGACTGAAACATTTCTGTCCCTGACCTGTAGCAAGCAGCTGGCTTGTAAGCTGGTTAGCACCTTTTGACATGTTAAGTGACTTGCTGAATATTTCAGTGAATTGCTGTCTGCCTCCTCCTCGCTGTTAAAATGCCACCTGCCTCTGCATGGTAATATTTCTCAGTAAATCCAAGAGCGATGTGCTAGTGATCAACCTCCAGAGGATGGTCCAGGACTGAGTAGGATTAGGAAATCACAGGGGGGGTTTGTGAGGCCAGATTTTGCACAACGTGTTGAACACATCTGGGCAATTTAGGCGACTTAGATAATGATTAAGATAAATGCCAAAGGTATGAGAAAAGGTCATAGACCTTTCATGATATGCAGACCTTGTTAGCAGCACTGCTGCATGGTGAATAATGCAGTTTATTCATCTCAGTTGTCTGACTGGCTGATAAGCCCAATTAAAATTTTTCAATTCAGGTTGATAGAATTTGCCTTGCCCTTTTCAAATCTTAATTCAATCCTCTACTTCTATTTCAGCTGAGAAGTGAGTCTAAAGCCTATATTTATGGTTCCTGCACAAATAAAGGCTGGTTAACCATGCTGCTCAGAGTCCTTGTAGCAGCAGCTGAGCAGTCTTTTTGGTATCAAAAGCAGTGTGTGGCTGGAAATGTGGTGTCTTTTGGAAAATGAATTTCCTTCTGAGGGTCTTGGCAGCATGGTTCCTGTGGGAACAGGCCCCACATTAGTAACTCATCTACACCTATTAATTCCAAAGTAGTAACAGCATCTTACACCTATTAATTCCAAAGAGTAATTTATATCAGGGAAGAAAGTAAGAAATCAGGTCCCCTTTGAGGGTCATGAAGAAAGAGCTCCAGGTAAAACAAACTCAAACTCATTCACCAGGAGCTGAACAAAAGATTTGAGTTGCTTGGTGAGTGCATAAACTGCCACAGAAGATACCAGCAACATCCATACAGGGAAGGGTTACCATGGCAATTCTAGGCTAAAAAAGGGACCCAACTCAAAAGTCCTTCACTACTGGGGCTTATGAGAAAAAATATGTGAATTCTGCTTCCTCTTTTACCAACACTTTCATTTCGAGTGACAATTTGTAATGAAGAATTAAACTGGCTTGAGGAGGGCAGGGCACAGCAGGGCAAATGAATGTCCCCTTCAGTGAGCTGTTTTGAACACAGAAAAGGTGAGATGTGATTCTTTTAAATACCATATATGAGGTTTATATAATGTTTTATGAAAAATATTATTTTAATAGTCTTGCCTACATTTTAAGTTTTGGTGCAAAACAACCTAATTTCAAAGTCTTCATTACCTTTGACTAAAAGTTATTAGTTTTTGGGAAGCTTCCCTGGACTGAAAAACAACACAATAATTTTCCTCTTATTTGCTTAAATTTGTGTGTCACTTCGAGTTGTCTGAAAGTTATCCTATCCTGAATCATAGAATGGATTGGGTTGGAAGGGACATTTAAAGGTCATCTACTCCATCCCCACTGCAGTGAGCAGAGACATCTTCAGCTAGAACTTATTGCTCAGAGCCCTGTCCAGCCTGATTTAATGTTTCCAGGGATGGGTTATCTACCACCTCTCTGGGCACACTGCTTCAGTGTTTCACCACAGCAGAGTGTAGTAAAATGTATGTAGTGCTATTTTTTTTGGTAGGATTTTTAGTGTTAGCAATGCAAGGTTATTGTACATACATTTCTTATATTAAACTAGTAGGAACTACAGGAGCTGATGGTGGTTTCTGTGAAAGTGAATAACACCACATTGTTTTAAAAGGAGGGAAAACCAAAAAGCAGCAATTTGTGGTGTTCGGTGACTATTGCATATTAATGGCTTGTCCTGGGAGGAGCTATAAGGTTGGTCCATAATCACTGGGTATTTCTCTTGGGTTTTTTAGCTATTCAGCTTTTTGGGTTTTTTGAGCTATTGCTCAAATTTAATTGGGTAGGAATATAAGTAAAAAATTGCCTTCATTAGCATAATGCTATTTTCAGGTTACTGGTAGGGATTAGGGGTTTCTCTAAAGAACATGTAGACCACATTAATCAATGGAAAGCAACAGCAATTCTCACTTCAAGAAAAGCTTCTGATTTACATAACTAGCATGGACTCATGAAGCATGTTATAATAAATTACTTTGTCAATCTAAAAGATGCTTGCTATTCAAATTATGAAGCCCCTGTGAGTACAGGTCCATTACTCTGAATAGAGAGGCCATAAAAACATCAGTAGCTCTGACGTAAAACTGATGTATTATAGAATAATGTTTCACATATAACCTGGAGCTTCATTTATCAGCATAGTCTGTAGCTGGGTTTTGTACAGTTTACAAATGAACCCCTGAATGCTTTAGTCACATCATGGATGTTAATAAAATGAGATAATAGAGAGGCTGAGCAAGATGGATTCAGGATGTAAAGATTCTTTCAAGCCAAATGCTCTCAAAGATTAGTGGAGGAGGATGGACAGGAATCTCTACTTCAGAATGATGAGTGTCTTCTTGCCAATATTGGGCTACCTGCTGTGGAAGCTGCTGAAATAAATAAGTAAAAGGCAGGTTTCTTACTGAACTGTTAGCTTGCATATTTCAGCCCATTCTAGTAGCTTTTTTGACATTTCACTACTTGCTGCTCTTGACTACTAAGTTTCTCTACATGTAGATCAAAATTATAACTGTTAAAGGAACAAATTAAAATCCAGTAGATTGTACACTTGGAAGCAAAAGTGAAACAGGGTAGAGAACAGGGTAGGAAAGAAAAGGTGAAATATCCAAGGTTCAGAAAATTCTGAGGATAAATTTAAAGCTAAAATGCAAACCAACCTATATAACTGAAATCTGCTCTTTTTTTATCGTTGTTGTTGTTTTACAGTTCTCCATTGCTGTATTAGCAGATTCAGTGACTTTAAGAGTTAAGTCTTCTTGACCACAATCTGGAGCTGGAATTCCTCTGACCAAGCACTTGAGGTTTCATTTCACTTAAGAGCTCTTGGCATGTGTTTGTAGTGTAGGAATTCTGCTTCTTCCTTTATGTGGACTTCTGTCATGTGTGAGTAGTTAAATATGACAGTAAGTCATGCTGCACACAGTAGGTCAAAGCCAGCTAATTGCTAGTCAGTGTGAAATCCAGCTGATGTTTGGCTCCTTTCCTAAGTACATGCACTCTGCTTTACATCTGAAAGCAGCTGAGTCAAAACTGAAGTAAGCAGTGCCTCCTGTGAAGCACACCTGCCCTTGCCTTTATGCCTCAGTAAATATTCTGCTCTCTGTTCTTTGTTTTTTTCTTCCAAATGCTCTGCTCAGGGGAGTGATGAAGGCTCTCAGTGGTATCCATTACAGAAGAATGTTCTCACCTAGAGCATATCTTATATCTGTTGCCGTTTAGATTACATGCAGATGTAGGAATGTCAACAAGGCTGTAGCATAATTATTAGGTAATCTATCTTAGTTTCTTTAGGAGATTGTGTAGATGGATCTGTGGGCTGCTGTGCTGGAATGCTTCTAATCACCTAGAAGGCAGTGGGTCTGCTTAATATCTCACTATACAATTTCTTAGAAACTGTCTATCCTTAGAATAAAGGAAATTAACTACATCAACTGCAGAATTCTTGCAAATATCAGTATCCTTTTGAATTGCTTTGGAGATATGATAAAACTTACTTTGGTTTTGCCACTATCTTTCTAAGGAGAAAGTTAGTTTTACTTTTAACAAGAATGAATGAAGGCATAAACTTTCATTATTCCTCACATTGAAACTTGGGATTATAGTTAATCCTAGAATTAATATAATTATTAATGAATTAATATAATTAATAATAATCTGCTTTTCAGATTTACACTTTTGAGTCCACAGGATCACAAATCTGTTCCTGGAAGCTTTTCTCTCCCACCTTTTTCATCTAGACTCCACATCTTGTTTTTCAAGGTGACACACCACTCTTCAAACATAGGAGGAGATGTGGAAGGACTGGAGGAGAGAAATCATTCCATTGTAAACTGTTGAAAAATGGAATAAAACTTTAAAATGTTACAAAGAAAATATTTAATTCCCCAAAATATTACAGGAGTAGTATATCCCCACCTTCTGCATCCCCCTAATCTTATTAGATAACAGCACAAATAAGCAGCTGGCACAATAACAAATGCCAAATAAATGCTTTTGAACTGTTTGAAAGTATCAGAAAAAAAAACAAACCTGAAATTATTATAAAGCAATGGGAGCATAACAAGAAGCTGGAAGTATACAGCCTCTAGCATTCTTCATCAAACCTGTCCAGTTTATGCTTGGGAAGATTCTTCCAATTGTATTAAATCTGCTTTAATATTTTTTTATCTGGGTATTTTCTTGCCTGAAAGTTTTTAGGAATTTCTGCTTTTTTTTTTTTTTTCAGTATTTCGATGATGTTTCTCAGATAAATGAAGAAATGTATTTATCTGTGCTCTACAATTTGAATAAATTTTCAAGTAATATGATCATTTGAGTGCATATCTCAGTTTTTAATGTGTCCTGTAGGCAGGAATGAGGACGTGGTGAGATGCTGCTGTTACCTGCTGCCCCTGTTCCTTGGAACACTTTTTTTACAGCAGAATGCTCTGGTGAGTATCCTGAAAATTGCTGGTATTTTGTTTTTCTTTTTTTAAATCTGATGCCTCTTCATTCATGGAGTTCAAAGTATTTACACAGCTGTCACTTCTGCCTCTCATTCCACAGAGGAAACTGAGGCAGAGACAAGAGCAATGAATTGCAGTCATAGAGACAATGTTAATGCAGAAATACAGTATAAATTTTAGTCCCTGTCTTTTCTCTATCTAGAGAATTTTTCCTGTCTTCCCCTTCTCCAGTGGAATAGGGTTAGTTGCTCTCAAGAAAGGGAAGCATGTTGAGGCTCTACAATATTCCTTTCAGATGCAAAGTAGAAAAGCTTCCTAGGTATCTAACCCTAAAGCAGTGAACCTATGCTTGTAAATCACACCTGTATTGGCACAGATTTTTTTCAAAAGGAAGTTAATTTGTAAGGTAACTGAACTTTTGAAAAGTCAGATGTGCTTGAAGATCTCCTACTTCCTTATTCCACCCCATCAATATGGATAAAAACAGGTATTTCAGACATTTCTTAATGGGATCATTTTTTTTTTAAAGGTGAGCTAAGAGCTCAGGTGTTTTGGGTTTTTCCACCCTACCCCTGCCCCCTTCACATAAGGAGAAAATTCAATGTGAACAGAATCCTGTTGCTAATAAACTACCACAGTTACTTAGGACATACATGACTTTAAAGCTATTACTCATGCATGAACCAACGTGGTTGTGACTATGACAGATGCATGTTGCTACAATTTTAATTCATGTGACAAACTTATCTGATGCCTTAGAAGAGGTTTGTGATGCATCTTCCAAAGAGGAAGCAGCACAATTTAAAACTGGCTTCCAGTGCCTATAACTTCTGTACCCTAAAATTAGGTCAAAAGAATCAAGAAAATTCTGCCTTTTCTGCATAATCCTTAGTGAAAATTAGCTAAAGATTTCTTCATCAGAAGTTGAAACCCTACAGAACTGCCTGAGAGGTGCTTAATTCAGGTATCTTGGGAGAGCACACAAGGAAAGGGGTCAGAATAACTCTTTTTTAAAAGTTTATCTGCAATCATCAGTGAAATGAGTGAAATGGGATTTTTAGGTTAGCACCATGGAAAGCTGCTGGTTGTGTGTGAGACTTGAGGCATATTAATACATTTACTAAACAGGTATAACTCAATTTACCCCTTTAAAGTTCATAGCCAGAACAATCACTGTGTTCTTGTACAAAAGGCACTTGAAGTAGGTGGAGAATTTCAGCTAACTCATGAGAACTGAGGTGTGAAAGTGAAGTCTTGTTTTTTGCAAACATGAGGGGTATATTTCCTGAGAGGAAAACAAGATTAATTTCTTTTTCCCTTTTTAATCAGTACACTTCTCCAAATAATAATAATAATAATGAATCTAAAAGCTTTATGGAATAACAAATGTAAACTTTTATCATATAACATTTAATTACAAATGCCACAATTCCATTTATTAATTTCCTTTTATATATAAGGTTCTGCAAATCACTTTAATGGCTGTTAAATTATTTTTCAATTAATTGATTTTGGTTTCTATGCCCCTTTATTATGGATGTCTGCAAATTACTTTGTGGATGAGTGACAAGGAGTGTTGCAGAAGGTTCTGCTTCCATTGCTTTTTCTGAAAAACAAGCCGTTGAAATGGAGTCAAGCATTCAGCTTAAATTAAAAGCTCATACACATTAGATTTGGAAATTAGTTTGTAACTATAATTTTAGCTGTGATGATAGAACTGAATTGATGCCCTAGAAACAATATGCATGGTGAGTACTTGAAGTTTATAGAAATTGCTTCACCTGATGGAGAATGGCTTGAAGTACAGGGGCTTCAGCTCTAGCCACAAAGCTCCTGGACTCTTATGGTTCAACTGGACTGTGCTTTATTCTCAGTATTAGGAAAACAACACAACCCAAAAGAGCCCAAACAAACAAAAACTAAAACAACAAATGAAACCCCACCAAACAAACAAGAAACAAACCACCACATAAATTATTTTTTTAAAAACATTTGAGACAAAAACCCAAATAAAGGAAAACTACCTCCATTGGCTCCAATTCTAAAATACCTTCCCAGAAAAGGCATGGCTTGGCATAGCAGCAAAGACACAGCATGGAGTTACACAGTAGAAGTTGCTGGTGATGCCACATTGCCTTTTGAACTCTAAAAGAAGCTTATAATTCTAGAAGTGTTGTGTCTGAAGACAGACAAACATTTCCTGTGACCTATAAAACTGTGGGTTTCCTCTGATGTTGCAAACAACCTGCAGAAAAAAAAATGCTGCTGTTTATTTTCCCAGATGATGAGAATCTGTATCCCGTTAGTAAGCTGTAAACCATTTACTTTGAATGTTGCTGTTGTTTGGCTTCCTCCGTGGAATAAAAATGCTCTCCTGAACTAAAAATCAGTGAATGGCAGTGAATGTTCAACTCACTCTGCAAAATCTGTGTGAAAATGATCAACGTTATTGAAAGTCATTAAGGTTTTCTGAAATAGGCACAAGCAGTGACCTGAAGGAGCACTCTGCATAAATCCATTTTAGCAAGGAGCTACTTACTTCAGAGACAGGCAGACAAAAAGCTGAGCTGATCATAATTAGACTCCAAAGGCAACAAGAAGCTTTGTTTTGCCGTGTGAAACTACAGAAGGGTTACCAAATTTCAGATCTCTCTTGCAAAATATTGTCTGGTCAAGAACATGAACTTTGCATAAGACAGGGGCAAATGGAGGTGGCCATGGAGAATTCTGGAAGTTCAAATGTGGCTCATCCTCAGAACATTATTGCAGTTCTTTTTTATAAAGAAATAAGTCTTTATCATTATAAACAAAAGCTTGTGTTTTAAATTTTTATCTTGACTCTGGAAATGGCTAATACACAGATTCCCAGCAATGCAACAGGAAAAATATAAGATTCTCTGAAGACTGAAATGCAGAGTCTCAGGTGAAGTTTGTAGTCATAATAGATGTTGAAAAATCAGCTTTTTAAGAAAGCAAGGCTAAAACAGAGATTATGTCAAGTTTGGATGAAATCCATTTGCTGTAATTTTGAGTTGTAAGAAAATTCAGGGTGGGGAGGAGGAGGTAGGAGCAAGTGAAAAACATTCAGTTGAAGACTAGTACATCCCACATTTTACCAAGTCAAGGAGCAAACTGGTATGGATGTTGAGTATTGCCTGCCTACAGCAGATAGGCAAGCCTCCCAGGAGAAGATTTTTGTGTTTCATGTCTTGCTTATGGAACTTTAATATAAACTCCTATGAAAGTATGATTTAATGACTAGGAATAGGCTCTGTCCCTGAAATCTGGAAGTGATGGGAGATGGTTCAGAGCCCTGTCAGAATCTGCTATTCAGACTAGGTAAAAAGAAGAGATGGCAGTTCATGCATGAAATGGGTTACCTCCCACATCCTAAAGTTTTATACATCTTAAGGACTGTGGTCTGTTTTCACTGCAGTGTCCAGCTCTTGAAGTGCATATATAGGTATGATGTTCTTATGAAAAAGTCAAGAGAGCATCTTTGTTTCATAGATTGAATCAGAAATACAGAATAGTTCTCTTCTCACTCCACTGCAAACAAATGCCTTTGGAGCCCAAGCTCCACCCCTCTATACCTAACACCTCAAAACAGCAGCATCTCTGAGTTTCTGAGGTGTGTGTGTGGTGGGATGGGGGGAGTGATTTGGGATTTTTCAGAAAATATGACAGAAATTTCAGATCTAAATAAGATCAGTGAGGTATGAGGGGATGTTCTGAGGACTGAAGTCTTGAATTACAGTGTTAACTGAATGTAATTCCTGTGTCTAAAGATATACATGATACGTAGTGTGTTTGTTCCTCTACTGCAGTACCCTGAGGATGTGATGTAAGAGGTGTGACCTGGCAGCAATCATTTCCACGGAGCATGATAACCAGTTTAGTGAAGTTTAATAGAAGTGAATTAAAAATGACAGAGATTCTTATAAACATCATCTGTTTGTCAGCAAAGCAGCTAGTTCACAGAAGTGGGACATTTGCTGCTGGAGGGACTGAAGTTATCATGCATTTTTGCAGGTCATTGCACTGCAGCCTTGGTGGTCTGGGTGACACGTGCTCCACCTTTCCTGATGAATCTGACCTGACACACCATGCTGACCTACTGCTGGGACAGAGAAATGCAGCTTGGCTGCCTAAACCAGTGATCAAGAAACTTGACTGAAAAGGCTAAACTACTGTAAACCCTGGAAGGCCCCATTCCACTGGGAAAAGAGTGATGTTCCTGCAGGCTGCACTGCTGTCCTCCGTGAGGGATCTTTTGGAGATACAGCCCTCAAAACAGACTTCAAGATAGATCTGTACTATGAACTGCAGGGATTTGGGGCAGACCTCTCTGGCTCCATAAAGAACAAAGATTTCCTTTAGTAAGACAGCCCTCAGGTTTGGTAAAACCTATACCCCTGCACATATTGGCTCTTCTTCGGATTATCTTCCCTTCCTCTTTATATACTTGTTGGGGTTTAAGGGGTCAGGAAGAAAGTGACTGGCTATATGTGATTTAGGTCCCACCAGCAAGATATTTTCTTAGTGTCATCTGATCTGTCTCTTCTAAGCTAATACACATCTCTACCCAGCAAAGCAAATGGCCAGTAGCTCTTGTATCAGTATTGGTATTACCTCCTGAGGCTTGACATTATACCTCTAGATATATATATATATACATACCTCTTTTTTACTCAACTCTCTTGGTAATGCAGAAAGTAAACAAGTTTTTCAATCACTTATGCAGGGCTTCTCAGTGGGAAAAAAACCCAAAGCCAAACAAGTCTGGAACAGGCTGCCCAGGGGGGTTGTGGAGTCTCCATCTCTGGAGACACTTAAGACCCGTCTGGATCTGCTCCTGAGAGACTTGGTCTAGATGATCCTGCTCAGGCAGGGGGGTTGGACTAGATGATCTTCTAGGTCCCTTCCAGCCCCTAATTTCTGTGATTCTGTGAAGTATAACCATAGAAGAAACATAAAACTAAATGATTCTTACAGAGGCTGGTAGGGGAGGGCAGGGATGGCAGGACTGTAATGAACAACAGCAGAGAAATGAAATAAGCCCACGGATATCATCAATCTGCAGGTAAATAATTTTAAAACAACCTTTGGCCTTAGGGAGCTCGTGTTTCATTTAGCCATTGAATGAGGCAGCTGCATCAGCAAACCCCTCTCTCAGGGGTGACCATGTATTCCTACCTGATGCTGCACTCTGTTACAGGCTGCAGGCAATGAAAATTACTGAGCAAAAGTTGTGGTTTTAAAACGTTCGCCCTGGGGTGACAAATTTCAGTGAGCTATTTTTGATTAATCTTGGGGTAAGGAAACATGAATGATACAATGGTTATGCTCTTAGTTATGATCCTCTTTTACTTGATCACAGCCTACACAGCAATTTTGTCCTTCCTGTTGAAAGAAGACAATATGGTCTAGCATGTCACCAGACACCATGCTCTGTTTGATAGTGGTTTGTTGGGTTTTATTGTTTCTTCTTTTTTTCTCCTTTTTTCTCTTTTTCTTTTTTTTTTTTTTTTTATTGGGCTTGGCCAATAGGACTTCCCTCATTTGTTTCCAGGTTTTAGCAATGTAGACGAATCACCTATAAGCAGCACCCTTGCAATGGGACTGTCAGCATGGCTGCAGTAAGATACTGCCTGGTCCAAAGGAGAATGAAGAGGAAGGAAGATGCCTTGTACCAGTGTGTTAAACACATGGAAAACTTCCAGTCCAGTGGATCACACACAACCTTTTGCAACTGATACAAAAAGAGAAGTGTGAAACAGTCTAATCTTTGTTAATGCCAGAAACTGCTTGTTTTGAAACAAGTTCCACCTGAAAATTGTAATAGTTGGAACTACAGTGGATTTGTAACAACAATGTGCTCACCAAAGGTAAGAGATGCCATCTCCAATTTCATTAATGCTTTATGTTGTCTCTTTTGGGACCTTTTGTTGCTCCCCTTAAAACAAGTTTTAAAAAATTAGTTGTAAGAAGTTTTTTTGTAAGCAATGTTGAGGGGCATTGCACTTGGTAGCCCAACTCTGAGCTTTTAGGGCATCTTTGAGGAATTAATTTCTGGTGTTTTGGCAATAATTGTAATGGTTGTCACAGTGAGTCCTAAAACAGGGAATAAAGAGTTCCAATTGTTCTACTGCTATATTGAGGATAATTTAATGTTGGTCTTACTGAGTTATTCTGGTACCTAAACTGCTTCAGTGATATTTCTGTGCCTAAGGAGAAAGACATAGTAGAACAATGTGTGTTAAATTGTTAGGGAACCCCTCCTAATGTAAGAGGCTGTTCACTACCTTCTATGGCACCATACTCTTCCTTCAACCAATACAGAAGTATGAAACATATACAAAATTTAGGTATGTTTCTGAATGGTCCCAGGAACACAATGGTTTAGCAAAAGTATGAGATGAATCTATGCCATGCTTGAAACATATACCTATTTGTCATCTTTAACCCATGCCCCACCATCAGCCTGCATTATATTTTGTAATATAATAGAAATTGCTTTATTAAAAGGCAAGGATAAGGTGTGTAAAGATCTTGATAACCCTTAACCACTATGTGATTGTATAAATGTTTTTCTGCCATATTGTTCTGTTTAAAATAGAGTTCCTTTCTGAGTCAGTGCTCACCTGTAACAGGCAGCCTGGTAAGCTATATGAGGATATATTATATATTATATAATATATATTATATATTATATTCCTTACTGGTCTGCAGCACATAATAACAGTCAGCCTATCAAGTCATTCTGAGCAGCTGTGGAAAGGTTAGGACACAAATGGGGAGTAAATTTTACAATCTGTGGGAACAGGATAGTTGGGAATGTCATGTTAAAACACTGATATAAAGACAAAACCTTTTGAAAAACTCTAGCTTTGTGCCCCAAGCATATCAGAGAAATTTCCTTGAAGTAGCTGTGCCTGCTTTTCTAAAAAAGTTCTCCCAGTTCTTTCCTTTTTTTTTTGCTTTTTCCTTCTTCCTTTCATTTTCCTTCTTCCTTTTATATTTTATTTTCCTTCTTCCTTTTATATTTTATTATCCTTCTTCCTTTTATATTTTATTATCCTTCTTCCCTTTATATTTTATTATCCTTCTTCCCTTTATATTAATTATTTTCCTTCTTCCCTTTATATTAATTATTTTCCTTCTTCCCTTTATATTAATTATTTTCCTTCTTCCCTTTATATTAATT
>JANHGL010024100.1:7935-34393 GCA_024611195.1 Ceyx melanurus
TGCACAGGGTGGCTAGGGTGATGCACAGGGTGGCTAGGGTGATGCTGCTGGAGATTACTATATGACAGTTTGTTCTTTCAGCTCATAGCTGTTATTCAAAGGTGAATGATTCAAATGGAAAGAGAGGACAAGCTTTCTGAAAAGCCTGAAATCATGACCTTTCTAGCATATTCAGCTTGCAGGAGTTGGATGGATGCCAGGAGAAATATTTGAGACAGCTATGGAAAGCTGATAGAAGTGGGGTTTTTTTTACCCCAGGTCCTGCCCTACCACCAGTAGCTCCAAAAGCTCTGAGCTCCTGGCAAATGAAAAGCAGAGCTCATTATATGGTAACAAGCATGCTGAATATAAAAGAAAATGAAGGTTATATCCACCTGGGAAGCCAACCTGGAGTACAAGCAGCTGTAGATAATGAAGAGTCATTACCAATACCCCTGATAGCTGCTCATCCAGCTACACAAAGGTTGGGAACATTTGACAGAAAACTGCAAAGGACCTATGGATCAAGATGGTTCCGGAGTAAATTTCTGCCTCCTGAAAGATGATGAGTCTGGTGTAACTTAGTGTCAAGCTCCTACAACAGCTTCTGATTAAGAAACAGGGCTTGATGACTACTGAAGAGAAACTTGCCTTCCTGCCTTCAGGAAAGGTAACAGTTGAGAAAAAAGATGAGAAAGTTATTTTTCCAGATTGAAACTCAAGTACTATTCCAAATGGTGGCAGAAGAAAGTCACAATATAATCACAGTATTTGCATCCCTGTGCATTCTGATGATTAAATGCTACTTACAACTTGCTTTTTGTGCAAAAACAAAAGGTGCCTCAATCAAAGAACCAAACAAGCTGAAATTCTGCTTTTACAAAAGCAGATTTCTTTCTGCAGATCTTACTTTTCATCCTGTGTCTCTGCTCCCCACCCTGCACATGTAATCCATAAAATATCATCTTTCTTCCTAAATATGCCAACAGTTATAATAGCACCTGGCAGGGAACTAGAGACCTGCACAAGGAAGTAACAAATCAGGAATGCCTCTCCTAATCTCTCCGCAAAGAGATGTCTAAATGATATTAAAGGGTAAAGTAAGAAGAAAGCAGTGTCCTCGTCTAGTGCTGTTGTCATGCAGTGAATGTCAGAATGTAAACACCAGTGTAAATAGGTTCATATCTGTTGCTGAAAACTGACTTACCAAACTTTCCAACTACCAGAGGTTTACATATTGTATGTTAGAAGAAAGAAGTTCCTTTCACTTCACTAACTCTGCACTTTTTTAGACCCAAAACAATACTTTTTGTCTTAGGAATATAGCAGTCTCATCCCCTGACTGTTTACCAGCAGACAATGCAGAGGAGCAGGCCAACTGGAGCCATGGTATTAATATCTGAGAAGAAAAGAACATTATCATGTCTAATACAGTTATGGACAGATGGCCTCCTTGTAGCACAGTAATCCTTCAACCCAGTTTCAATGTGTAAAATAATTATTCTGCCTCATCTAAAACATACCAAATAATGATTTGGTATCCTCTGCTTCCTCCCCAGGGACAAGTCTCATTAGATGAACAAGTTTCCACTTTTCCTGTCTGTTCAAACCAGCAGCTTTTCTTACATTGGAACAGAAGATTTATCATGATAGTTTTCTATTCCTACACCCATTGCTTTCCTGTGGAATGTGACTGCTTCTGCTCCATCTTAGTTGCCTACCCTCCTTCAATCACAAGGTGTCTGTGAGAGCCCTTGCAGAACACAGTAGTTTTCAGCAAAGCCCTTACAGAAACTGTCCCTCTGTTCCCTCCCACCACCATTCCCCCAGCATCTGTGAAATCTCAGCAGTTAGGACTTGTCAGGCTGCACTAGAGCTCTGCATAGCTCAGTCTGAAAGAAGCCAGACAAGGTGAAAAGGAGAGGGATTCTTTCCAGCTCCTCACTTTTTTGACAAGTTGACGGTTTTATATGGGAAAAGATGAGAACATGATTTTTTTATAAAAAAAGTAGTGATAATTAGAGTGAATGAATGAGAATGGAGTTCATCAGTGAATCACTGCTGGCATGTGTCATGAAAGCATCTTTGGACTCTGCTAAAATATCATGCATTAAAAAACCTGTGTACCACCCCAAGTTATTGGTGATATGCTGGGCACACTGGTCATTCTGAGGTAGGGCTGAGGGCAACTTGAATATTTTTAGATTGCCTTTAAATCTTATTGGCTCCACAGCAAGTGTATGCAACCACCAGTACTTTAAATATGACCTTGGAAGGGCAAAGTGGAAGGCACACAGTGGCAGAGTGTCCTCACAGACTGTCTGTCACAACTCCAATCTTCTCCTTGCACTAAAAACTAACAAGCCAGATTGCAAATTCTGTCTTCCCTACTCAGTCTCTACAATGATTAATAATAGCAGAAGCTTCTGTGCTGTCTTTTCTCACTCCTACAGTCTTATATTTAGATTGTTGTTAATAGCCGTGGCTGCTGTTTCTCTAGCATCATAGAAATCTTTGATGTATCCAAAACTCATATTGTCTTTTCTGTTCCTACTGCAAAATCACTTTATTACTGCTTTTGTCAGCCGATACTGCACTGTGATTCAGTCACCTACCATTTAGTGCACACCTACACTGGTATGGACTATAACACATCTCAGATGACCACTAAACCTCCTAGCCCAGGTACTGACATCAGCCTAGTGGTTATAAACAGACACACACCATAAATTAATACATGCAGTAGTGTAGCCAAAGAACTACATGATTCTGTGGCCAGTCCATGAGATACCAAATGAAAACTTACCTCAGCTAGCCATACATTATTTGCAAAATGCAATGTGAATATAATTGCAGTTTACCATGGAGTACCACACACAGAGACATTCACTCCTTCTTTGAAATACAACAAAAATTCAATACAATGTTTAGAGCTGAAGAACTAAAAGCATTAAATCAGAAAAAGAAGATACTTGTTCCTCAGCAAGTTGTGCTCATCTATAAAGCAAAATATAGATTTAATGTCATGAAAAATATATGGGACTAAACTCTGTGCTAAAGTGACTCATCTTCTCTTTGCACAGTTACCTGCCATGTTTTGAATTTGTGGCTAACTTCACACTGGACCGTGCTTTCAGTCTCTTAATTTTGTGACTTCCAGTCATTTAAAACCTCATCTATAAAACTGCATGCAACCTCACCACAAAAAGGTCCTCAAGTTGACAACATGGCCATCACACACTGCCACTCAAAGCAGCCAAACAGCAGAATGACAGCAGCTTGAATGGAAAGCAATAGAAAAACAATAAGGATCAGCCTGGTCCTGTCAAACTGCCATGCTCAGCCAGGCTGCTGTTAACAGGACACTGAAAGGGCTATCTGGAACTCTGACTAGAAGGCAGTTTTGTCTCCTGATAAAGCAAGCAGGCATGCTGCATTTCCTTGTAATCTGTGATGGTGGATTTCCCATCTTTCACAATTCAATCAATTCTTTGTTGTAGAGAGTAGGAGGTGGAGAAACAGGAGGTGTATAACAAACTCTTTTTTTCTTCCCTTCTTTGGACAGTCTGGTTTG
Source organism: Ceyx melanurus (assembly GCA_024611195.1). NCBI lineage: Eukaryota > Metazoa > Chordata > Aves > Coraciiformes > Alcedinidae > Ceyx > Ceyx melanurus. The sequence continues at coordinate 11,489 of JANHGL010024100.1, forward strand.
GTTTATCTTGGCTGTAGGAAAGGATAAAATAGCCTGCCTTAGAACTTGTGTAAACATTATTAGCAGAAAAGGTTTAGTTTACTATTCCTTTCATGTTTGAAAGCTACAAGCTATTAACATCAGCTGTCATTTTTAAAAAGGCAGAGGATCAACTAATCTCCCAGCTGTGCATTTTAGATACAACTGTACCTAATAATTGCCACTATTCAAAAAACAAGGCATCAACATCAGCCTGGCAAAATTAAACGTGAGAATAACATTAAGCAGCAAATAAAACGTTGCTGAGGTAACAGCACCCACAACACCCTATATATCCTCTCAGAGTCCATAGTATCATTGTCAAAACAGACTTCCAAGTTTTGTAACTTTTGAAGTATTTTCAAAATTCACATCTAGCTTTATAATAGAAAAGTTTGACAGTACTTATTGACCATCGTAAGCTCAGCTTCTTCAAGCCTGCTCACTTCTTTTGACTCAAATGAAACAATGTCTATGTAAACCACCACAAAACTGGCCCACACTGCAGCTTTGCTACCCACTACCACAGCTCAGGGAGAGTGGAATGACCACATTGGAGCTGCAAGCTGCACAAAGAACTCCTCTACAAATGAAATTCACTCACCTGAGGCTTCAGAGCTTATCGCCTACAATGGGAGCTACCGCCCTTTCTGCTCTGCTTATCCCACCTGAAGTCAGGCTCATTTATGTTCTCTCTCAGGTAGTTCTGAGGATCCTCTCCTCCTTAAGAGATTCCCGAAACCTCTCTCTGTTTCAGCCTCTGAGCTTCAGTTAATTGCCACTGTTTCCTCTTTTCCAGCAAGCAGATAAAAATCTGCTTGATGCCACTCATGATTGCTTGGCTGTGAATGCTGTAAGCTCTGTTTCTGCCCCAAGTGAAAATTACATGAACAGAGCTGGAAACAGAGATACAGCATTAGAATTATTTCAGAATAATTCCACTGATAAAGTATTTCCAGAGCATTACTTTGTCAAGGATTAGAGCTGGGCCAGATACTAGACAAATAACAGTTGCTCACTGTTAACCCCTCTCCCTTCCCAAAGAGGAATAAGGCAATAAGGGAGAGATACTTACTAATTAGAAAGCTAAAAATCAGCTTTAATGAAAATAACAATAAAATTAAGTATACACAAATATACACAAAATGAATATTGATCTCACCCACCTTGATGGAAATTACATCACCACTGATGCTGTGGAACACGTACTGGGGAAGTTCAGGATGGACTCAGCAGATGGGAACTGGATTCAGCAGCTAAACAGTGGAACTAAAGTCAGGAACACATGACTCAGGATCAAAGACAGAACAGACAGAGTCCTGCTCACATGCTGGCCATTGAGTGATGATCCTCATGATCCCTCGGCTTTACAGTGAATACCATGTACCTGGCTGGTCAATTTAGTTATCACCTGTCCTGGCCACTCCTCCCCAAAGGTACAACCTGCTACTTTCTGTATCCCCAATACAGAGCAAAAGATTCAGCAGTGACCTTGGGCTGTGCAGGAGGAACAAGTATAGCAAAAGCTTTTCTGCATAACAATCCTTGGTAGTAACTTTTAAACACTGAGTTTTATCAGTTCTACAAGCAGACACTGGCTGCAAAAACATGCCATTAACTTCAGAAAATGCAGTTACTTAGGACTTAAATGAAAAATAAAATCACTAAACAATTAACTTTGTTCTAGTTCAAACCAGGACACACTTTGTTCCTAGAATATTTACTGCTTGGCCAAAGTAGATTTTTCTGGAGTTGTTTTCTGCAGATGTAACTCTCTATTCTAGAACGGTTATTGCAAAAATGTTTGGTTTTTTTTTTTTTTTTTTGCGTTATAGCTACCCTTTCAATCACCCCACAGTACAATGAGATACAGGAAAGTGAAGAACATTCACAGCATGAGGGAATTGCAGTCAGACCAGTCCTGAGGGAATCTGGATGGTCAATGGGGCCTGCTGCAGTGTTTTGTTTTGTTTTTCTTCCCCCTTCTGTTGCCTTTCAGAGAAAACTTTTAAAGCAGATTTTTTTTTTTTTCTGGATTGTTTTCATTGCTTTGCTGCCAGCCTAGTAACTGATTTTACCACTTCATTACCTAATCCACCCCCAAATTAAATATGGGCTGGATTCAACAGGCACATATGCAGGAATGGGCAAAGTAGAAGAGTGCAATGGAAACGTAATTGGCTTGGATGTGATGTAATGTCAGTAAATGTTCTGCATTAATTATAATTCCAGGGCATTCCATATCATTTGAGGGCAATCTGTCCGGTCTTCTACCTAGCTATCCACAGAAGATGCTTGCTTATGAAAGTATATATACAGCGAAAGCACTTTTTTTTTTTCCGCCTAGCATAAATGTCAGAATGAAATGACAATGGGATAAGGACATTAAATAAAACAAAATGCCTAGGATGGTAGCGTACTTTCTTTACTTAGATAAGGTAAATTTGTTTGCACTTACCGAAGATTTTATAAACAAAATATAATTACTTACAACCTTTTTTTCCCCCCCTAACACCATGTCCATCCTCACTTGTTTTTTCAGTAAGTACAGCAAGGCATGAAACTGTACCAGAGGAAAAAAAAAAAAAGTTGGACTTTACCAGTAAGTGCAACTGAGAATTCCTGGAGATGGCTATATAACAAGAGGTTGGCCACAGATGTTGCTAAAACAATGAGTACTGGAAGTGACACAATTGTGAAGGTATCACAGCCAGAGATTGCCCTGAGCAGCAACCCTACAAAGCACCGTACCATGTGCCACAGACCCCTAAAAAAAAATAAATAAATTAAACCAAGCCAAACAAACAAACAAAAAAAAGTCTGTCTGTTATGCCAGCACAAGAGGCACAGCCTAGCTAACAACAAAACTTCTTAGAGAAGATTATGTTTTTTAAGTCTATTCCTTGTGGGGAGAAGATAGGGGCATTGCTGGGAGAGATGGTCAACCCAGACTTCCAAATGAAAGCTGGCAAATAAATGCCACATAGGCACTCACCTACTGTTTCCCCTCACCCTCCACATGCTCTCCTGTGAGATGGATAGAAAAACTAGGAGGAAGAAAAACGGTAAAAGTCAGAGAAGGTGAGATAAAGACAGTTTAAGAAAACAATGCAAAAAGAGAAGGAAACAACAGAACTAACGACAGTACTAAAAAATTATATGTGAAGTGAGCAATAGAATCCAAGAAGCCTGTACCTGAGATGCCAACTCTCCCTGCTTCAGCCACTCTGAAACTACACAATAAAGCAGTTCAAAATAGGCACCTGTAAGGAACCCTCCCCATATATAGGAGCACAGCTCAGTATGATACCAAATGACCCATTGGCTGGCTCAGTTGTTTATCCTGCCTGTGCCCCTCCCAGCTGCAGCCCCTCCCAATTGCCTGGGCCAGCAGCTGGTTGTGATAATTGACCCAAACCAAACACAGGGCACCTGAGAAATCACAAAATACTGATTTGGGGTCAGTGTGTTTGCAGAACAAGACCACCTCAAACAATAGCGATGGCTAAATTCCATAATGTGTTTTTACAGCTATGATAGTGAGAGTGGATGAATTAATGGAATGCACTCTGCCTTGAAAATTACTTGACAATGTAAAGAATGGGAGTAATGAAAAAAAATCAGCCAGAAATAGGTGGGGATGAAATAATTTCTCTATTAGCTAATGATGTGTATTTTGATCAAATTAACTTGCATGATAGGCCAACTATATTTTCTTAGTAATGACTAAAGAGAAATGTTTCAGGTTATAACTAGTCCCACTGAACCACCTGGGGTTTTTTCCACTTTCCCAGAAAGCTCAAGTTCTCATCAGCAATATATAGACACAGTAGTAAAATTTTATTGTCTGCCACTGAGGTCACAGTAGTTCCAGCTCCTGTCTGCATTCAGAGTATACACCACTGCTTTATAAAACCAGCACAAGTTCAAATTTTAACTATGCTACATAAAAAACAAACAAACAAACCACAAACAAAACAAAACAACAACAAAAAGAAACAAAACAATAAAACAACCAAAAAACCCCCACAAAGATAAACACATTCCGTAGGCAGAAAGACAACCTTCTAGTTTATATTTCAGCATAGGCAAAATAATTAACTACACAGGCTTGTTCACATGTTACTGAAACTTGCCAGCTTACTACAACTCAAACAAAGCATTTAATAAACACTTTATGACAATGAGGCACAATGGTTCAGTTCTTCTGATTTTCAGGCTCCCATGTAGCTCAATGGAAATTTAGCCAAAAGCAAAAAGTCTGTAAGCCCCTAGATAAAACCCAAATCTCTTGGTAAATCAAGCGTAAAATGTCTTCCATCAATTCTAATTCAGAATATAAATGGGTTTACTTAATGCACAGATACCCTTTTACTATTTGTTTTGTAGAAAGAATCCAGCAATATGGTTGGCTGGCAAAAATGTCAGAATAAATAGCTCATTTATGTCATTTTTTGAATCTGAAAATGTATTCACTCCTGCCAGTGAGGTGATTCTAAAAGTTTCACAGAATCACTTATGAACAGAGACACAGCTCATGCCATACTGTGTGTGTCCAGCTGAAAAACAACCATCACAGCACAAGATTTCACAGAGCAAATCTCTGCAGGTAGATGCTTTCAATTAGCTTCCAATAATGAATCCCTCCCATGTAGAACAGCATGTAGGAGCTGTTCAGCAACAACAGAGGTATAGAAGAGTGGAGACAAAAGAAAAAATGGAGAATTATTGTATAATTTTAAAAATATCAGTGAATGTGGGGTAAATATGACAGCTTAAGAAAACTAACGTAGGGCTGATACATGACATCTCAGGCTTTACCCAAGCCTGTGACAAGGCTCTCCCTCATACCCAGAGGAGAGTAGGGCAGAAGATGTGAAAGGGTGGCAGCACAGCAGCCTTCACCTTCGTGCTCTGTAGCAGCAGAACAAATTGCCAGGCTCCCTGGGCATGCCTCTGGGCACTCGTTCCTTTGGGGTGTCAGCTCTTTTTTGCTCTCCTTGAGCTCTGTTTCCCTGTGCTCGCTGACATCACATTGCTGTTGCAGGGAGATGTAAGGAAAGCTTGTTTAATAAAGATTGCAGTAAGGGACTCAATGGGTTACAGTTAAACAGTGGAAACGTTACAGAAAACATCCGGACACACAACAAGAGGTGAAGTCCAGCGAGCTCTGTGTGCTGCCTCCACGTGGCCAAAATGTTTTATGGCGTCTTCCTTTGTTTTTGTTTGGTTTGGTTTGGGTGGGTGGGGTTTTTTGTTGTGGTTGTTTTAGGGGTTTTTTTACTGGACCTCAATATTTTTGATGAATCTGTTTTTTTGGTTTTGGTTTGGTTTGGTTTTTTTTGTTTGTTTTTGTTGTGGTTTTTTTTTTGTTTTGGTTTGGTTTGGTTTGGATTTTTTTTTTAATTATTATTCCTTGGGGGGAAGATACCATTTAGTAGTTCTACAGGTCAAGAACCTGCCTAGCCCGAAGAGTTGTCAATACAGACAGTGACCAGTGGCACCAGGGACACTTCCTAAATGATAGGTGCTGACTTTTCAGCAGTTCTGATTTTTTTTTTTTCCTGTGAATTTGTCCTATCACCCTTTCAACTTGTTTACATTTCTAGCAATCACAACACCTCATCAGAAATAGTTCCACAACTTAAGTACACACTTTTCCAAAGAGAACCTACAAAATGCCCAATAATGTAAAAATATATTTAGATATAGGCTGTATATCAAAAAGCAAAAATATATATATATATATATATACATATTCTATATATGTTTATAGATATATGTAAATAACCAGACTGGTCATAGATAATTTCTGTATGTCTCAAATGGTGCAAGTCTTAGCAAGTTGACCAGATTCTAGGACAGAAGACCCAGTGATTCTGTGAATCTCTTACCTCTCAGACATTAACCTCTATCCTGGGTAAACCTGCTACTTGCTGTTCCCTGTCTCACCTAGACTTCTATCTCCTGCTTCTATGTACATGAAAACAGTGCTGATGACTCACGTTCCGCTTCTCCGCTGTGTTTTATATTTTTTCCCCTACATGTACCCAAGAGCTTCCCTGGCTGGAGCTGCTGGGGTATGTTTCCAGCTAGTCTTTTGGTTTAGATGGCACTTGCATATACTGGGCATTTTTGGAAACTAATAGCAACATTCCACATTTTGTACATTATGAAAAACATATGGCCTGCATAAGCATTACATAAAGCAGTCATCTCCAGTGCATTCTCCACCTGTGCCAGATAGCAAATGGACTCTGCAGGACATCATTAACATAAACAGTTGATAAAGAAATTAAGCAGGCTGAAAGCATCAGCTATATTTCTCTTCACCATGCTACTTCGTTTCTTTATAGCTCGGTCTTGGAGAGAAATGGATAGGAAAGCTGTGCCAAAGGATGTTTGTAAACATGATTCCTCTTGCAGAGTGTCCTGCCCCTGGGATGCTGTAGATTGGTAAAGGAATATCTAGAATCAGATCAAAGCCAGGTATTCCCCAGAGGGTCAAGAGTTATTATGGGGGAAGCTCTCTGAAGCAGGGGTCTTCCAGAGCAGCTTTTTTGAAAAACAACTTGTGTTAGTTCTTCATTTAGGTGTTATGTTTCCTTTTAGTTGCATGGAAAGAAAATCCAGATTTCCTCCTAAAATTTTTCAACATTTAAACTGTTAAAAAAAAATAGTGTGGAAGGTTTAATTTAAAGAAGTAGCACAGATAAAGCCAATGAGAAAAGCCTTTTAACTCCATCCCATGACTATTTAGTATGTTTCATGGAGCAGACTTTTCCAAAGAGATGAACACTAGAAAGGAAGTACCTTGTAGAGGCTGTTGAGTGTAAATTCAGTAAGAAATGAATCTCCTAGTGTGCTAGCCAGTCCTCAGAGAATATAGGGGCAAGAGGCAGCTGGACTGATCTCTTAAGTATATCAATTAAGATGTGTTGCTATAGGTCCAACACCAGACACACACTAACTTGTCCAGTTCCCCTCCAAGGGACCAGTTGGATGCAAGAATAGTGCAGTTTAAATGTGACTATAGGTCTGACACTAGATTCGCAGTCTGTATGCTGTAGGTCTGATTCTCTTCAAAGGGAACAGTCAGAACCATGACTAGCACAGTTTTCCCATGAGTTTAGATCCAACACCAGATGCATTCACAAGAAACAATGGAATTAATTAATAACATGGTTTGTTTCCACCTGCAACATACACAGATACTTTAAGATTTCTTTAAGGTGATAAATGCACTAAGCTACAGAAATTACTATATATATCAAAAATACAATTGTAATTGTAAACATGACTTCATTGGGAAAAGCAAACAAACAAACCCTCAGTGTAGCCAAGGCACAAATATTACCAAAAGGCAGATGCCTCCTTTCCTGGAGTGGGTGAGGAGGACAAACCCATCAGTCTGCCGTCATGATTTGGTGTCAAATTCCCATCCCACAAAATAGGTCCAAAGTGGGGCTAATATTTATACTTCAGTTTTCTATTAATATTTAAAGTATGGGGATGGTCCTGTAGGTAAAACATTAAGTGGGATGATGAGTTGCACAAAAATTCCTTGATGGGCTTTTCAACCTTGGTATCTTCTGCTGTGAACAGTTAATTGCTGTGATAAACAGAATAGGAAGGCCTGGACTGAACCTGGTCTCATTCTAAATTCATCCTCAATGTCATTACAACATAGACCACTGAATCTCCACGCAGCCTCAGTGTTTGCCCTAAACACTAGATGAATTTCATTGGTTTGTGCTTTCTGCTTCCAACAGAGGCATGATGTTCAGAGAGCGGAGTATATGAACAGAGGTCTCTCACCAAAGAAAGGTGAGTTGAACTTCCTAAATCCTTAGTATTATTGTATGGGTCTGGCATACTCAAGTCTGGTGGATGCTTACAGAGACAAGTGATGCTGATGAAACAGAGTTTACTTCAGCTTTTTGTTCCAGGCCAAAAAAGTATCTGTAATACATTCTCCTCTACATTAAAGTTCCATGATGCAGATCTGTTAACTGTTTTGAGCAGTCGTCTGTCTAATCTTATGAGTGCTGTTTTGCAAGCCTACCTGGCAGCCTATGAAAACAAACTTCTTAGGAAAATATGCTTTGTCTGGCAGGAGGCCAGAATGTGCACTGCAAGCACTAGATAAACATAGGAAGAAAACGTATCCTGTCATCTCTACAACTTGCCAGGCAAAACCTCCTCAAAACTGCAGACCAAGCTTGCACGTTTAGTTTTCTTTTTGCTCATTTTCTTTGTCTACTTCACTGTGAATCTGTCACCTTTCTCATCCAGAGCTTATTCAGAATTTATCATTTTGTCCTTTCCTCACATAATTCAAGTTTATTTTCTGGTGTAGATAGCAGTTATCTCTTCTGTCACTGGAGTGGAATGACTGCAAATAACCAACCAAATCTACAAATAGCTCAACTCAACAATTACCACAACATGGTTGAGAGTCAATGTTTGTTGTATATAAAAAACCAACAACAACAACAAAAGAAAATACAACCCAACAAAAAAACAACCACACAAACAAACAAAACCCCATACCAAAACCACAACAGAAAGCTGTGACTTCTAGGAATATTGGTTTAATACTTTAAAAATCAAATGTTTGGAATTGAAAAAGTTCAGATTCTTACATTCTTTTTCCATTTATACATGCAAAGTTTGTCTGCAGGTTTAGAGGCAATGTTATCTTCTGCTGTACCCATTTCTGATGGGAATTTGTGTATGTTGTAATTTTCCTATTCCTTTTTCCATCTCCCACCCCCTTGAAAATCTGGACTGCCTGATCCTGTCAAGAGATCCATGGGACCTAATGATTTCATAGGTCAGAAGTCTGGCCAGTTTTGCACAGCTGAGAAAAAGCAGTATCAAATTCAGATGTCTTGCGGGAATGTCTGTGACATATTTGTGAGATATCTCAGAGTAAGCAAAAGCCAAATCTGATGACATTTTTTTCTTGCAGGGTGTGCAAAAATTTTAGCACCGAGACTAAGTGTCACAGGAATAGAAAAGATTGAAGGAATGTTATATAGGATACAAAGTAGAAGAAGTTTACAATAGCCATGATTTATTGTTGTTGTTGCTTTTGAGGTGCAAGTCTCTCAGTGAGGGAACAGTGACATTATAAAGGCTCCTTTATTTGGCATGCTAGTCATCAGACCTGTAACCTCTGAGAAAAGCAGATCTGAAAGCCAGTGACCATGTTACTATGGTGCTCCAGATGCATTCTCTATATTTCAGTGTGATGACAAAACTGCTTGAATAAATCTGTGTTTGTAATACAGTTTCCACTTTCTTGCTCACATGTGTGCAAAGTAATCTCTATACCTACCACTCCTGTTATTGTCTTTAAGGATGTAGTATGTTCCTCTTATTTTCCTCAATTCTTTCCCAACATAGTTTGAAGGCTTCAGATATACTCACTAATAAACTTCTTCCATCACCGATTCAGCCAGAACAATTTACATATGCTAAAAATAAGGTGTTTTTTCCAAAACACATTACTGTGATGGAAGACATGTTTAATTTATTATTTCCCATTTCCTTTTGGCTTACCTCCCCATCTCATCTCTCATGCTTTATATTTCAATGAGGCATTTGCTTGCAGAATCTCCATTTCACAGTTTCTGGAAAGTCTCATCTGATTTCACTTAGCAAATCTCTCCACAGGTGAAAGTGCTGTATCAGAAAAGCAAAAGCTGCACCAGCAGAGATTACAGGAGCATATGAGAAGTAGTGATAGCAGAAGTAGTAACTCATACCAGAGAACTAAAACCTTTTAACCTTAGCCCATCCCAAGTGATCTGCCTTTAAAAGCACAGAGGAAAAGTGAAGGGCATGCTATCAGAAGGTTTGCCAAATTCACAGTCCACCCCACTTCTCCCAATTAGTCATATCCTTTGGAAACTACTGCCTGAGGGTGGCTTGTTCTTGTTCAAATCTGCCCTGATCTTTACATCAATATGTACATCAAATACCTTAACATGATCAATCCCTGTCTACAGAGTTTTAAGTTCATACTACTGAAAGGATGATCTCTTGTCAGCTTCTTGACCATCACATCTCAGAAGCTGCAAGCATGTTTTGCACTGGTTGACAATGAACCTGGCAGTCAAAAGGTTTCATTCTTTCTAGCTTAGTTATCAGGTATCTGCAAAGCAAAATACCAGAAAAGAAGTTTCTTGTAACTTATGGAAAACTTTGTATCTTCAGATGCATCTGATGATCTATAAAAAAAACCCCACAGGTTTGTTCTGATTTCCAGGTTTTGGTTTAGATCATCCAGGGTATTTTTAAGGGTCTAATTAAAGTCTTGAGATTTTTCAGCAGGTGACTCAGGGAAAAAAATAAATACAGTGACTGTAAATCTCACATTGTCAGCAGAAGTTAGATCTAGGAAACCATAAATCAGAAGTTTATCTGAGCTTCTCCCCAGTCTGAAGGTACAGGCTGCCCAGGACTTGGTATTAATGGTCCAGCTCATGTGGACAACCTTACTACCCTCCAGCAGATCAACAATCCTTCCCATCTTGGTGTCATCTATGAACTTAGTAGTTTGCTCTACTCTTCCAGACAAGGACAGTCAGTAGGGAATATTGTTCTCAGGAACACAGTTAAGATTATCTGGACATAGACCTGGATGCTTCAACACACCTGAAGGATGTGTGTCTTAATTCAGCACATGCTTTATCTCCAACAGGTGAAGGTTCAGTCCCTGGAGGCAGCAATTTTTACAGCCTGGCCTACAGTATCTGTTACAGAAAAGAACAGAAGATTGTTTTTTTCACTTGCCTAGCTTGCCAAAACCATACAGAAAAAAACTTAAGAGGAAGTTCAGCCTTTCTTTTCAGAGGTGATAAGATTTGGCTTTGAGGTAAAACCAGCACCAGCTTCAAATATGTCAGGAAGCATGTGGCAAATTCAGTGCCCCAACCTGTCAGCTGTAACTCATGGCTTAATTCTGATTTTCTGAATCTCCCTGACAGTAGCTGGCCCCCTGGCTAAACAGCACAGCCTGCCAGCTGCAGCCTCAGGCCTCCTTTGCCGTTCACACCTCCCAGCTGGCACTGAAAACATAGATCTAAATATGTGGTCTTGTTCTAGCAGACAAAACCGTGTGCCAGGCATTTGGCTTAGAACTCTTGTCATTGTAGATGCTGATACAGATGCAGGGGGAAGAGCGTCAGGCTGGCAAGAACCCACCTATGCCAAACAGAGAACAACCAAGGAACCAGAGTGTGAATAAGAGAGACTTGTGGATACTATAATTTCTTTTTTTTTTAAGTTTATGTATCCCCTTTCAACTAAAGAATTTAATGATCTTTTTTTTGCCAGAACAGCTTTTCACAGAGAAAAGTAATTAAGATACCAGTTTTAGGTCTCTCAGGAGATGCTGAATTGCCTTGTGGGATGAAGCCTTAAATCTGTCAGTGGGCAATGCTAGATAAGGAGTGGTCCTGCAGAGCTATTCCCAAACCATCCCCATTCTTGCTCCACGGCCCCTTCCTGCGCTTGCTTGTTTCCAGGAATTACTGGCCTGCTGTTGAGAAATGTGGCTTTGCTCTGGTTCCCAGAGTGGCTATGAAAGAAGCGGGGGCATCCACATCCACATGCACATTCATCTGGGGAGCAGAGCTTCCCTTCACACCTGCTGTGTGGCACAAAGGACCCAGAGCCCAGCAGGGGGTACAGCCCCCCTTGCCTGGACTCCCTCCCTCCCTCAGCTGAAGCTAAGAAGAAAACAAAAGCAGGGACTTTCTCTCCCCTCTGCCTCAAAACCCATGTGACGACCAAGGAGGGGGTAGCAAGCTCTCCTCTTTCAGGCCTCTCCCACTCTCTGGTCCCACTTGGGGACATGCTACATGGGAAGTCCTCCCACACCTCTGACAAGAAAGACTTGTGTTGGGATTTCAGATCCCATCATTTGCTGCCACAATCCATGTCCTTAACCCAGTTGCTTTTTACTTTCTTTGGCCCCTGTCACCAAAGCTGTTAAGACACCTACTTCTAAACCTCCTAAATACCTTTGAAGCACTGGCCTTCATTGTTGCAGCTTGCTATCCTAATGTTAGGGCACACTACCAGGCAAAACTCAGGTCAGCCTAATACACTTCTTTTCCCTAAGCTCTCTCCACAGCTAGTGAGGAAAGAGGCCCTTCCTGACATCTTTCAGATTTGCTAAATTAGCCCTTTACTCTGAATCACCTTCTGAATAGACTTGTCATGCTTCATTGACTACAGGGGGACTCTAAGAACAACCTTTGAGATTAACCTTCCACCTCCCGTGCAGGGATGGTGGGTACTTAAGACTAACAAACTGCATAAAAGTTTTTTGCATCAAAGTTGTTAACAGAGAGCGTACTACTACAGTGCAAAGCACAATAACAGGTGTTAAATTGTTGTTGTAATTGCTGCTAATGACAACCACAGCAAGTAAAGTGTATTTCTTGGATTATGATTAGAGTGTTTTTCAACTCCCTTGATGAAATCAATATACTCCAGGACTTGTAGCATAAATGTTGAAAAGTAGGAAGGTGACTGCCTTTTCATTGTTTTTATTTCCTCTAAGAGCCTGTTCTGCCTTTATTGGGACCCTTACATTAAGGTTGAAGAGCACTTACTCTTTTAGGTACACACTGCACTGAAAGAAAATTTACTGGTCTTTTTCTTCCTATGCTGGTAGACAGCGCAGTGGCTTATTTAGGGAGGTTTCCAGATAAGACAGCAAGTAGCAGTGATGATACACAGGCCCAGCTCAAATTCAACTACTTAGAAAACAGCCCTTATCACAAGGAGCTTATGCTTTGTCTTTGTGACACTCAGTCACGCAGGCGGCTTGATGGAACCCTGTCATCAAAGGAGGACAATAGTAAACACAGCAAATGTACTTCACTTCCAGCTAAGGGTAAATGGAGTCCTGGCCCTGCCACTCCTTGTGTTTTTTGCACTGGCAAGTATCCTGTTCAATCAGTAGGACTGTCTGCAGCACAAAAAGCACAGCATTCATATAAATTGTTACAAGACCAAGATACTATATATTTTAGGATCTTTATACATTATATCATGAGCCTCAAGACATCTCTCCAGACTGAAAATGGGCCACTTCAAATTCAGAATATATCCAAAAGCAGGTCTTGAATGCAACATATAGTTTTTAGTATATCTTGTCAGAAGAGGAGAAATCTCTGGCTTTCCTTTCAGTAAGTTCCATTAACTGCCCAGGTAATCCTATTTTTTGGGGATGGGAGTCATCAACCTCAGTCTGGGCCCATTTTTGTGTCTTTCTCTGACACATGTACCTAGTATTTTGTTGTGTTGATCTTTGCATCAGGAATTCTATTCCCATCTTCCAAAATTACATCTAAACAGCATTTCTTCCCAATACTCCCAGCCCCACAAAAGTTTGGTGACTATTCACAACAGTGACTCCATGCAATTGCATGTCCCTTCCCAAGTAATCACTCCCTGAGTTCTAGGTTAGCAGCATGTGGCATAAACCCAAACAGAGAGTGGAACTAAGGAAGAAAGAAGACAAGCAAGGAAGAAAGCAAAGTAGAGGGAGAAAGGCTAATAGGGATAACATTGTCAGGTGTTACATCTCTTTGGTTACTATCTCCATCATAAAGGCTTTGAGGAGAAAGAGGAAAGTTGGTCCATTCTTGCAGCTGGAGATTCCCTTAACATTAAGCACATCCCTAGACAGCCACTTTGTCAGACAGAGGCCCATGGTGCCATGGAGTGACATCAGCTGCACCTGACTGAGGTGGAGTATCTAAGACCCACGAACATCTGTAGTGCTATGTAATGAACAACAGAAATAAAAGAGTTAATGTAATTTTAAAAGCTGAAGTTTTTAATACAGTAAGAAAAAATTACTTGGGTGCAGAACTAATTTTCATGAACAGTAGGTCTTTGAAATTGTGTATCAGCTAAAAACCAAACCAAAATACCACCCCATACTTCAAAACATAATGGTATGCAAGCTAATGATCATTGTTATGGAAAGCTAATTTCCTTTCCTCCATCCCCAGCATTCTATATTTTTCTTTTACTTTGCCTGCAGAACCTCCAGTAATGAACACTTAACTGCTGAATAGCTATCAATTAACTGAAAACAGTTAATTATTTATTTTATAGGAAGTATTCTTTTTTGTGTTCTGGTCTTGAGAGACTTTATCTACTGAGCAGGAAAAAAAAAAACAGTTACTAATCTTTTTAGATCCAAGCTCTCATCTTTGATCTTGGGGTAGAAATGGAGAGAAGCAGCAAATTTAAACAACAGTGTAACTGAGAAAGCAGAGACTACATAAATACATCTAAAAAAATTCTGTGCCAATGGAGGCAATAGTTTAATGGCAGTTGTATAGCAATGGAATCTTCTAGAACTCAGGGGGCATGAAGATTTTTATCTGTAAAAGACAGTGTGTGCGTGTGTTTGTGTGTATATATCTATGTGTATGTGCATGCATATTTATATGTAAGGTCAAATTTTATTTGACCACAAGTCAAGTGTAATGGTCTTTCTTAAGAAATACTCTCAGTAAACACTGAAGATTTTATAACAACTTGTGCTTTACTGTAAGATTACATGGTTTGGTTTTTTTTGAGTTTCTTTAGAGGTGATTAGCACAGCCTAAGTAAGAAAAAACAAGACAGGACCTCCGTGTAGGTGAATTCCCATATCACTATAAATCTTTTATAAGATAACAATGGACAAAGGTTTGTAGTAATAATTTGTGCAAATGCTTAGTATTGAACATGAACTGTTGATTGTTCAAATTCTCAATTCTCACTGAAAATCAGGTGTTGCTCTGTCATCTACAAGGCCAAGGATGAAGTGAGTGTGTGTCTGTGTTTGTGCATGTGCAACTAGCATGCATTTGAGTATGAATTATAATTCTATCTTATACAAGACCAGAGGGAATTACAAACAGGTTTTTACTTCAGCTGTAGTAGTGCATTGTCTTGGAGCTCTCAAAGTGGCTTTCACTCTGCTAGTTACTCTTTCATTGACTTCTCGTCCCACTCACCATTGACAGTCCTTTTATCCATAGATCCACCTAATGAACCACCACTCCCAGATGTTTGGAGCACAGAATGGTAGTTGACCTTAGGTCTCTTCTGCGTGAATCCTCTCCATTCATACACCATTTATATAACAAAAAGAGTCTACTTAAAAGACAGAGAAGACCTTCTAAGACCCTATTCAAATAAGGCAACCTACTAGAAAAAAGATCTAAAAGCTCTTTGACAAGCCTGTTTATACCTTAGTCAGTATTTAGGGACATAGACAGAAAGTACAGGACAAATTGGACACCTGTATTCTTTTTTGGGAAGTTAAGGATGACTTGAAACAATCCTCAAGCAACTCAGGCTTACTGGCAAAATCAGGTATCTCCCAAAAGAACAAGAGCATCTTAAAACTCATTATTCAGAAATCTAAGAGATTAAGTAACTCCTAAGTAGCATATACAAAGTAATTATTTTTTTTCTTTTGTAATTAAACAATTGTGAGTACTTGGTCTCCTTTCCAGGGACAAGATTTAGGTTGCTGAATTCATTACTGTTTTGAAGAATGCACTGTCAGTTTTGATAACTTATAACTCTCCCAAACAAATCTCCTGGTTTTGTAAACAGTGTGAAACATCTCCCTCTTTTGTCAGTGCATGATGGAATGGGTTGTATGAAGTAATTATTCTAGCATTTTAACTAATAGTTGGACACAAAAACAGGGAAAGTATTTTTTAAAAAAAAGTAATTTAAGAAAAAAAGGTAATGAAAGGAGAAGAAATTAACATATAGTGAGCATTAACTGAATTTTCATATGATTCTGTTTAGTCCATTAATGTATTTTAATTTCTTTGCTCTACTGTTGAAGATTAATTGTCTCTCATTCACCAAGTACAGACACTTAAAGTCACTGTTAAACAGCTGAGCATGACAGGGCTGGGAATAAGGTTTTCTAACTGCTTAGCTAATAGGGTAAGTTAAAAAAACAAACAAACTCCTCTTCTGTAACCAATCATTCTAACAATATTATACAGGTTGAAATAACTGTATACCAAAACAAGCTCATTTACAGAACTTGTGTCAGGAATTTGGTGCTGATTGTCTTCAGAATGCAAAAACCAAAGAGCTGTTTTCTGCTTGAATAATTTACTGGCAGATTTCTTTCTACAGACTATAACTTTTTCTGAATTTTCAAATAAAAGTGTTCCATGGAAAGCAACATTTGTAACTGATGAGAAATTAGTACAATAAAGAAAGACCATGAAGAATAATCAGAATTAATTTAAGAAACTTCAGAAGTCCCCTGCAGTTACCACAACCAAATGAGACCGCCACACCACTGTGTATTAGTTTATTTAATTTTTTATCGCCACTAGGAGCAAGTAAATTAGGTTGATACAATTGGTAAACATATACATTTGCTAGAGCCTCCCACAATCCCACAGAGCTAAGGGAAACATTAAGGGATGTTATAGGATTAATGCTTTCATTCTACAATATGAATATATGGCTTTCATACAAGTTTAAAAAAAATGAAAAGGTAACACACCACTAGCTTACAAAATCAATATACAAACTGAAAAAAAAAGTAACAGGAAAAAGAGAGTAACCCATGAGAATACATCATATAGCACTGGTTTAATAGATATATACAGAATTAGCAATCCATTGAACACAATATTCAGGCTTTAATTTGTTATTTTAACTTTCACTCCTTTCTGTTTAATAATGAAACTACAAGCATTAAGATGATTTTTGTTTTGCTTTTTTCCATCATTTTTTTTTCCCATTTTCCCTTCACTTTTTTATTTTCAGAGAAAATATCTTTCTCTGCCTGGATTTCTATGTTCACACCTAACTGAAGTAGTTTGCCCACTTTGCAACTTTGAACAAAATCCTTTCATGTACTTGGTGTGATAAAAGAGAACATTACTCTGATACTAAATCTTATTGGCCATTTCATTGCTATGTGTTTTGCATTTTCTTTGGACACAGCTACCCTTAAACTGGTGAGCAGTGATTGGGGAGAAACCTAGCTCTCCATCCTGTATGCTACTTTTGTATCCTTATGTAAATAACACGTCAAAAGGCTCTTTCACTTCTTTACCTTGAAAACATGGCAGCACCAGCTGTGAGATACATTTTGAGTTATTGACATACTTTTTAAATAGTTATTGCTTCCCCATATATGGATACATATATGCAGTATGTATGAATATATGGAGAACTGCTGTGTCTAATGCTGACATCCCCATTTAGTGGATTCTGGTTCTGAGCTGCAGCAGTACTAACCTGCCTCTGCTTCAGGTCCCCTCAGAAAACCAACACACTCTGGATTATCAGAGCCATTTCCTTCAGCAGTAAAAATCTAGAGGAACTACATAATTATAATATGTATAAGAAGTGTAATGAATGACCAAATGAGAAAAGTTAATGTCCCGTTGGCTGGTAAACTAGGGAGAGGAAATTCAATGTAATTGATTGACTTAAATTGGCTATCAGTAAGACAGCCCTGCAGAGGCTATCCATTTTCATAGCTTTACATCAAAGAATTTAGGGTTAAAGCTTTTGTACAGTCTTTAATTTTGAATGACCTTCTGAAATGGGAATACTTGTCAGCCTCTGGTTTACCTTATCAGTAAATTCATATACTTCACTCATGCTTTCAGTTTTGTTGTGAGTTTTGTTTGCTATTGTGTTGGTTTTTGTTTTGTTTTTCTTTAGAACATACTAAGAACTCTTAGTATAGTTTCTTTCATAGGCAACTCACTCAAAGCTGAGTGATTTAAAGATGAGGAGATACCTACTGAGTTTTTAGCCATCTGGGACCTCTAGACTCTCCACATTTAAATGGCAAACTGCAGAAAAGGCAAAAGGACTGCACAGCCCCACCAGTGAGATGATAGTCAATTACAGTTTAATTCCCATGTTTTCCTTAAAATATCTAATTTCTGCTCAGGTCAGAGTGATAAGACCACAAGTCAGATTGACATTTTTGAAGAGTAGCAGAAAGAAAACATTAGGAAAATTGTCAGACTTCAGCATCATTTAGTTTTGGTCCAAAAGCACAATAAAGCTTTCTGCTGCTATGAACAGGACTACACGGACCAAAAGCAAATGTCCATGGTGTGGAAGAGACTCTCTGTGCTCTACCTTGATAAGCAAGTCTTCCATTGTTCCTGAAGCTCTATGCACCATGGCTCTTCCCTTTAATTTAATGTTAAAATTGGATACAGGGAGAAAAGAATACAGATTCCTGTCACACACAAAAGTGTCTGTATGAGTGCAGACACTTTTTCATCACTGTCTTTAATTTTCAATCAAATCTGATGCATTTCTGTCCCCTGAAAAGTTTCACCCTGGTTGAGCTATGACAAAGGTTTTTCCAGTAAGCTCCCAAGGAATCTTTTTGCTCATTCTTGTATTTCCTTGTCATCTTCTGATTAACAAATTGTTACTGTGTCTTTTAATCTTAGGACACAATGAAAGGTACATGATGCTATGGGTTTGCCAGGGCTATTCTGCAACAATACAGCAAGAAATGAAGAATACAGCCTCATGCATGTGGAGTGATCAACAATATCCACAGAAGTTTGGCTGAGAGGTAGAGTGCCTTCGCAGAGTGAACAGAAAACCTGCAAGTACTATCAAAATTAGGGATGAGTGTGTAAAAGCAGATGACACATCTGTCCATGCAAAGAACACAGAAATTGACGGAAGATGCTGTCCTAGAGAGTTAAAAAAAGATTCAGTATGGGATACCTACCCTCTTTAACATACTGCATCCTCTTCCCAAAAGAATTTGGGAGATATGAAAGACTACTAAGTCATGTCAAAATGGTGTACCTCACCAAGATTTTGATTTAGAAAAGTGGCAGGTTTACATTGTTAATGTTGTTGGAGACTGAGGGAAAGTCAGGTTGACTTTTGTACCACCCTCATCACTGACATTAGCCTATGGAAACTCAGATAAGTTCATCATATATGAGAGGATTTCATTCAAGAAATAGAAATGCTTCTCAATGTTTATCTTCAGATGCTCTGGGTTCACAGCATGGTTAGTTTCAGGGATTCTATAGGCCTGTTTCCATAAAGAATCCTTAAGTATTCACTTCCTCTTAGTTCATCCTAATGCCCCCCTGTTGTACTTGCATGGTCGACTGCCACATGCCAAGAGGTAAAGTATATATACCAAAGTTCAAGAATTATGTTATGTTTTCTCCTATCATCAGTATCATAACTTGCATTCCTAAAACAGAAACAACTGGTATATTATTGTCTCCTTTTGACATTGCCTCTTGTTAGACACGTTCTTTTGAAGTTGGAGTGGTATTTTACTTCCCTGTAACTTTCTACATTTTATTAGTTTTCATTAAGGTATAAATCAGGCAAAGCATAAAAAAACTGTGTCAGTCAGTAATCCTGCCTTCCCTGATCAAGAAACATGCAAAAGAAGTTAATATAAAATGCTTCTGAGTTCATACCTGTCTCTTCTTGAAAAACATAAAAATCCAGAATGTTATTACAAAATTAGATGAGAATCAGTATGTTACAACTTCTTATCTACCTGCATGTACAACAAATGTTTTCCCTTTCTGGAACCCTGCCCTATAGTTTTGATGCACCTAATAGTCTGTTAATTTGCCAGGCTGCCAAGCAATGATTCTCTTTCAATATGAGCACTCCTGTCAGGAGACACATCAAAATCACAAAATGCCCCTTTGAATCAAGATACACACAGGCCTAATTGCTCAGAAGCATGGCTCAGCCTTCTTAGATGAAAGAAATTCCCCTAAGTTTAAACTCGCAAGAATGCAGACTCTGGATGCAGATGCAGCCTTAGCGCATGTTCAGCAATTCACCCCTCTCTTTTCTAAGAGATTTGAGTGCTTAGAAAAAGGTTGTCATTTGAGGGATTTCTATTATATCCCCATACCATATTATAGCTGTAGCAAATGAAGATGGAAACCCACTTCTCAAGAGGGACATTAATGAAACAAGCTTCAGTTGCTTAAACTAGCTAAGCAACACATCTATGCTGTCTTTTTCCATTGTAACAGGATAGCACCAAGAGAGCAAAACACATTTTATCTGAAGTAGCCAACCCACAGCACTGTCAGACAAGCTTGCCCACTCAAAGAAGGAAGGGTAGAAGCTTTAAAAGAAAATGAGAAATTTCAGAATGACTCAAGTGGAAACTGAGCAATATAGGGTGAGAAGCTTTTTGTTCAGTTACTTGCCACTTGCTTTCTTAATAATGTCACTAGTGAAGCAACCACTTCCAGGTACTTCCTTTCAGAGCTGACCTCACTGACCTAGTCTATCTTCCTTTAAGTTCTGCCACAAGATACTATCTATTTCTATTACTATTATTTTCTATAACTTCCTTCATGGCAAAGTTTCCACAGATTTATTTTTTTCTTCTGGCTTCTTGGAAGTTTTCTTCATTGTTTATAAACTATGACATCTCCAATTACTGTCAACAAGAAGATGCCCATATAGATCCAAACATAGGTGGCTGAGTAGTACAGAGGAAGTGTTCTCCCATTTCACATCCTTTACTGCCAGCACAGCTGAGCTTTCTTCTGGTCCTATCATGGTATTTTTTGATTGTTTTTCTTTTGTTTTCTGTAAACTCTCTCCATGGAGGCCCTGAACCACTACATGAACTTGACTGACCTCCTTAAAAAATTATTAGAAATGTTCCTTTAACAAGCCAAATGGGCGATTAACCATAAGGGTCATAATGTGTCAGAGGAAACCCAGGGGAATTAATTTTCTTCTTAATCACAGAGGTGGAAATCAGAGGTCACATCTAAGGTTTGCTAAAGGATAGTCAAAATGGTCTCAGCATCCTTCCCAACTCCTGCCAGCTCTCTATGAAACATAGACTAGATTAACCAGTGTAAGACAATGGTGCAACAGTGTTTGCACTCAAAGCTGAACACTTCAAGTGAACTGATGCAGCATTTAGACAGACAAACCTTTGGTGAGTGAAAAAGTTTCCTTCTCCCTTTGCTTTCAATCAGACCTACCAATCCATTAGTTAAGTCTGAGGCACAAGCATAGGTAGATCCGATTAGACCATGAACAAACCAAATAGCACCCAGAACCACCCAAATATGAGCCTTTATGATTTTGGATTTGGTCATTGCACATCCACCACATGTTGGGAACATTTTTAACTATAGTACTGGCTTGGGTTTGTCTAACAGCATAGTCAAAATAACAAGGACATCAACATAGACTGCAAAACACACCCAATGAGTTTGGGAAATAATTGTGTGACTAGTCTACCTTGAGCTATGTGCAGTCTTGGCTAGCTGGCTTCAAAAGGGTCTGGGAACATCTATGGAAGGATTTGCCTCACTGTGAGTTCAGATCAGCCATACTCTCTATGTGAGAAAAAAAGAGGGCAAGCAATTGTTATAAATTTTATGCATAGAAAAGCTGAGTGACTTTAGTCTGGAAAAAGACCCTCTGCTTGTCTACAAGCTAATCCCAAGAGAGCAATGTCATTTAGTCAGATGAATATATGCTGCTGCAGCTTCGCTGAAGTCAGTAGGTACCCACAGCAGTACAAGGGAGACTATTCCTCTTGACCAGCAGACAAGCCTGCAGCCTGTACAAATGGCAAAGCTTATTTTTTACTGTTGAATTTAAAGATTTAGAATTTTAAATAAATTATTTTGAAATTAACTTGGACACTGAAATCCCTTATGTTTCCTCAAAAATATCTGTTCTGCTGGTTGTTTAGTTTCATAAACAACCCTTTAGCTGGATATGGACCAGTCCTTTGTCAGATCTTTTTTCTTCTTCGTGTCTCAGGATTTATAATTTTAAATGGGTAAAACTGAACAAACTAAAACAATCTGGCTATAATTTTCCTTTTTTTCCCTGAAGATTTAAAAAAAAACATTTGAAAAAAATATTACAAATCAGAGCTACTTTGATTTTGACTGAGCTTTTCCAAGCTCTTTTTGATTATATAAAAATAGAACAAAGCAGAAGGTACTGGTTTTATATTTTCCTTCTGTTTTACTAGCAGAGAAACAAAAATGAATTTAATTCTTATTGATTTCAAGTCCCCAAAACTGTCCTTTTTTTTTGGTCAAAAACATGAACTATCTCAGGCAGTTTCTGAAGAGGTTTCTTCTGTTACTTCCCAGTAGACATACTATTTTTCAACCAGCTATAATTAAAACCAACAGGAAGATACCCACTGATACAAAAGGGAGTTGGGTCAGGGAGTATTGGAGATAGCAATTTCAACTAGACTTTTGTGAAAAGGATATTCTCCCTTCTGGCAAAATAAACAATCAAAAGAAAGCATCTTTCAACTTCTATAGGTAAAACAGAGGACACTACCATCTGCCAGTGATGATATATTAGAAAAGGGCAAGTTTTGCTGTCATTCAATTTGGAAAAATCATTGCTAGAAAACTATGAAAATTTAGGACTTTTGTATATCCAGCTGTTGAAAGATTTCAGAATTATTACTGTCAACACCAAAAACATAGGCATGGATAGTAGTGCTGCTAGTTTTTAGCTGGAGATGGTGGCATTTTGGAATGAACATTCACCACAAATACACAAAAATTCTATGTCTGTAAATACTCAACAAAATGCCCCCCAACCTTTCCTTAAACAAATAATTCCATGCCGTTATCCAGATGTAAGAAAAATTTAAGAAACAAGTCTGTTGGGGTTTTTTTTTCAGATACAAGTTCCCAATCTTAAATATAATTGTATCCAGGCAGACCCCTATGTTCACGTAGGGCAGCACTGGCTTCAGCGGAGCTCTGCACAGGTTCAGGTTCTACTTGCAAGGAGTAATTACCAGATTAAGACCTATGGCAATACTTG
>JANHGL010024100.1:34493-57996 GCA_024611195.1 Ceyx melanurus
CTTCAGCGGAGCTCTGCACAGGTTCAGGTTCTACTTGCAAGGAGTAATTACCAGATTAAGACCTATGGCAATACTTGAGAAAAAGTATTTTTAAAACCTCTACATTGTTCAATACACATAATTTTCTAAATGAGTTTGGAGCCCTTTATTACAGGCCTCTAAAAAATCACCGTTAGGGTTATACATGAAAAATACTAAAGGTATAAAAAAAGGATAATTTTTTTTCTGTGTTTGTTTGTTTCCTTCTATGGTACCATTAAGCTATAAATAACTTTAGGATAAAATGCCTAGGTATAAATGAAACTGTTAACTGATCATGTTTGCTGATGTCCCTTTCCTCACACTGCCCAAGTTGTCTCCTTTAATCCAGCATCTTCTCTTGTTTCTTGCCTTCCTTTTTCTTCTTCTTGGATTCTGTAAAGATAACAATAACCACAAAAAAATTAGTATCTAGCAGTCACTGTGATAAATTTCATCCACCACCCCTGAAAGTTCCCCTTTTTTTTCTCTATGTATGTAAGAACTGATTTTGTTTCCTAAGTCTGAACAAGATAAAACATAAAGAACAAAGAGTGCTTGAGGTGCTAGAGAAGATAGAAAGGGTGTGTGTGTGTGTGTCCAGTTCAGAACCCTTCCTATTTGAGCAGCTGACCCTATTTGGCATGCAAAGCATTGTCTCAGGAACTTGCTTTAAGAATAAGAAAACAGCAGGCAGCTCCTGAAGAAATCAGGTCATGGCTCAGTGGAGAGCTGGAAGAAATCTTTGCACACATTACCCACACACATACCCTCCCTTGCTTCCTTTCTGTTTCATTGTTAAGTCTTTGGCTTTCTTTGAGTATGAGAACAACTCCAGATCGTGGTGAAAATCATTCACTTGTTTCTTCAGTTTCTCCATTGGCAGTCCTTCCTCCTTTGTCTGGGACAAACACGTACATACACCTAGGAGGCAACTGAAGTTCGACCTGGAGTCATTAGATCACGGTCTGTCCAGCCAGCAGATAATAATAGGACAGGGAAGGGCACTAAGGAGCATCTGCTTCTCTCATTAATTTGGGGTAAATAAAGGAGTGATGTGAAGGTACAAGTGAAAGTCTGTATGTGATACTGCCATCTGTGGTTATGTCCACTGTGGTGCTCTACAGGTAGAGGAAATTCACAGAGGGGCCTAAAAAATTACTATTAATTAAAGGGATTTGGTACTCTTGTATCATATATCACCTTGAAATAGGAGAAATAACAGTTCTTACTGGATAGGTGAATAAATCCTCATGGATACCACAACAAAACACAATAAGTACTACAGAGAGACTGAAACTGAGTTTCTGTGAAGCATCTTTCCTGGAACCAAAATAGCAAGCTAGTAGACCCATGTTTACCTTAACTCAGATACCATTTTGCACTTTTGAACCCTGCCTTTGTTTCTTCTCACATTTGCTGCCACTCCAAAACAAACAAAAAAACCCCCACAACTAACAAACCAAACCAAACCAACAAAAAACACAAAAAAAGAGCAAAAAAAAACCCCACCCAAAACAAACAAACGACAAAAACCAAACCACAAAAAAAACCCCCACAAAACAAACCCAAACCAACAAAAAGTTAAACGGCAAATATCACTATGAATGAGAAAACAAGCATTTGGCCCTTAAGGTGATACTCTGTGAATATTATTCTTTTATCTCTGACCACTTGGCATAACAAGAACAGTTTACTGATGATTGATATAGCAATCATTAGCTCTGGTAAAACTTTTGGTAAAATCTTTCTTGTGCTAAAGCCAAGGGAGCTACACTGACATATTTCAGCTATGGATAAGGCCAAGATACCTTCAGTAGAAGGCAGATTTAGGTTATCACAGTTCTCTGATGATTGCTTTTCCTGTTTGTTAATGTTTCAAAACAAATTTCTTTTTATTCACCTTTTTCAACAAGAAAAAAACCTGTCTCCAATAATCCTTCAGTCAAAGAAAAAAAAAAAACAAAAAAAAAAAACCACAAACCAAACCTATTTGATGCTTAGGCACATATTCTTCTCTAAATTAACTTTCTCTAAAAACTTTTCTTAATGTTTCAAAGGAATAATGATCTATAACAAGAAGTAATTTGTTTTATTTGAAAATGTGAATTTATTTTTCCCACTTTTGTACACATGTGTGTGCATGCATGCCCTCACACGAGGTCCAATCACAGAATCTAGGACTATATTACAGCCTGTTATTCTGAAATGTCACTTTTTATTAAGTTAATGTCTAATTTTCTTCCAACTAAGGCTTCCCCCCCTACAAATTTTCTGTCACACTCTAAGCCCCTTTTATGCATGTCCTTCACTTCCTCTAATTTCCCCCCTGCATCACTAACCCTCCTGGATTCTGTATTGATTGCTCACTTTCTCACACACTCTCTTCTCTCCAAAACTGCTTTCTTAGAAAGAAATAGCAGCATTTTCTCAATCAGACCAGCACTACGCTTTAGCCATCTACCAGTTAAGTGAAGGAAAGATCTCCTAGATACAACATCTCGAATAATTCCATTCATATATGAAAATTACAAAAAATAAACAAACCCAAACAAACAAAAAAACCCCAAACAAACTATACACACACACAAAAATAAATCATACCAAAAAAACCCAACAACACAAACCACCCACCTAAATTAAATTCATTTTAGAGCAGATTAGATGTAAGACTGGATGTTCAGCCATCTCCTACCAGGCCCCTTATTGTGGTCCCAGCCTACCATCAGAAGTTACAGTGACCCATTAAGCAATGTCTGCTGAAGCCACCTATATGATGAGGAAGCCACTATGCTGCTCTCCACCTCTCACTGGCACTGCAAAGCATCTTAAACTCAACAACACTACTGAGCCAGAAGGAAGTAAGAAAAGCTTCACAGTGAACAGGCATGGCCCTGAGCAGAACTGACATTTACAAGCACTTTGGGTCATCAGCAGCCTCTTTCAGAGCCACAGATCTGTGCATCAAGCTGTGCCTTGGCTACAGGGAATATGTTTGTTGTAGACAAGTGCTACCGATAATACTGAGAGCCACTATGACAAAATAACTTGACCAAATGAAATTCTGGTTCACACAAACCCATGCAGACTTTTAATCTGCTTACTTTAACCATTTGCTTTAAAGTTAGCTGGTCCAATCTCTTGAGCAAGACACCAGTTGGAAATATCTTTATGAGATACATATAGTAGAGTTAAGGATCCAGAGAGAAAGGAGTATGGCAAAAAGCAGGATGACAACACTGGATTTCAGAAGATAAGATTTTGGCCAGTTCAGGGACTTAGTCAGGCTAAGTGCCTAACTGCAACAGAATTATCCTACAGGCCACATCTGGCTCACAGACCACAAACTGGAACATCTCAGTACAAAACTTGGAATATGAAAGGTATGTAAATATGTCTGATATTTTCAGTTAATTTGAATACATTAAATGCCTTATCAAAGGTATTTCTCCTATGGATACCAATACCAGGGTCGGCACTGAGGTGGGACTAGATGCTATCTCTTGCTGTTTCTCAACACTTGAGGCAAGCAGCTTGTACAATGAACAGCCAAGTATAGTTGTTTGCATACTGTTGTGAGTGTTTTAACAGAGTGCACCACATCTTCATGCCACAGCCAAACTGTCCTTCCACCTCTGACGTGGCTCAGAACATAGCCACACTGAGGATAGCAGTAGCAGGACCTATGTCTTCTGTCTTCATGTCAAGGAAATATTTATTTTTACTATCATTCCACATCACAGAATAACAGAATCACAGAATGTTAGGGGTTGAAAGGGACCTAGAAGATCGTCTAGTCCAACCCCCCCGCCAGAGCAGGATCACCTAGACCAAGTCACAAAGAATCTTGCCTGACCAGGAATTGAACCTGGGCTGTGGCAGTGAGAGCACCAAACCCTAACCACTAGACCACCATGTCTTCATCCTTGCAACAAAACAAAATTACCAGAAGAGTGAGTTACATATGCTCCAGAATATTAATGAGGATGATAAAATAGCTTTTAATTTTTGTGTCAGTTTCGTGGCGTATGCTTTCCTCCTTCTCTCTTATTCCACAGTGGGAAGCTGCCTAGGGGTGCTCTTGCTCAGATGGTGGCTGGGATCCTGGACCAGGGCACAAGCAAAGAGTAAATTCAGAATAACTGACAGTCCCTGTAGCAACCAAGCACTGCACAGCCATCCCACTCCCCAACCCTAGAACCCAGAGCACTCCCAGCAAGAAAAAAAATACCCAAGCAACATTGTAGAAACAGCCCTGCAAGTGTAAACTGTGCCAATACACACACAATGGACTATCTAAGCATTCATCACCTGAATGACCCTATGAATAGTTGCATGACTAAGAATTATTCACAGGATTAACAGCTGTGTGGTCATGGATTAGCACTGGATCCATGGGTCCATCCTGACTGATAGAAAAAATTCCAGTTAACATCTTACCAAGTAAACAAATTCATTTCATAATCAGAACTTTCTCTATGCAATTTGTCCTGGCAGCAGCTCTCTTTAAACAGCAATCTTTATTCTGGAGCCTTATTCTTACTACACAAGCAGCAAAGGAATGTAATCATGTCAAACAGGAGCCACACATCATTTGAAGCCACTCTTAATGTATAAGTCACAAAAGGGAGGTAATTGCATTTTAATGGAAGCCAAGCTTCATAAGCCAAAAGTTGCAAGTATTTATTTTCATTTTTTGAAAAGAAGTTAACAATTCACTTACGGCACTGCTGAACTCTGGTATATAAACGTCAAGCAGTTTCCTCAAAAGCAATATAAATCATTCAAAATAGCAAAAACTGTGCTGATGGAAGTTTACAATAAGGAATTTCAACACCAGGTGTTCAGGACACGATCTTCTCAGGAATTTGCACTCAGTTCTGAGTATAAAGAAAGGCAGGTTTTCTAATGGGCTCTCTACCTCTCATTGTGGAAAATTTTCCAAGCATCCGTTTGCTACGGTGGTACAGGGAACTTCTTAATTTTGGAGATGAAATACCAATCCACATGGAAGAGAGCATTCTTGACTTTAACAAAGCCGAGGATTTTATCCCTTCATGAAAAAGAACCTAAAGAGGTTCACCCTGATCTCTAGGAACAGAAACTGTACTATGTGGTGATTTCCATGACTGTAGAAACAAATCTTCTGATTTCTGAAATACCTTTAAAATATGGTATTTTCTTCTGCTTCTGGAGAAAGCTTTGATCTTCTAATTCCATTTCCTCCTATTTTTCTGTACTATACACAGCATGTATGTATTCCAAATGGTTTAAGAAGGAAAAACTATATTACAGTATCAGTTTTGTTCCAAAATTAATTCTTCTTAAATGCCTCTTTCAGCAATACAGTTCTACTGGATGGAAATAAATAAATAAATAAATAAACCAAATGCTCTACTAGCTAAACAGCAGTAGAAGACTTCTTCAATGAATCAATGACCGTGATGTGACTTCTACTTCATTAATACATTATAATTGATTATATCCCCTATACTTTAGCTCTGTGATGTGTAATGACTTCCTCTGGACATCTGTCTTTCTCAATTTCTCCACTCTTGGAGTCACTCCTCTCTAGCAGTTTTTGTTCTTCTTCTCACTTTGCTAGATTTACATTTTGGATAGCCTTGGATTTGTTCCCAGTTGAAGACAAGATGGACTCAATTCAAATCGAAAGGGTGGAGCTGCACTGTATAAGACAGAAAGAGACACTGCAATGTATGTTGTGAATGGGGAACAGCAAGATTTATGCCTGTAATAAACACTAAAGTATCTGACAAAGAAATAGACCAAAGAGCCACTCATGGAAGAAGTTTTACTCTCTTTCTCACTAGAATTACAAGAAGAAATAAATGGAGGGAAAAAAAATAATCCAATTTTTCTAAAACCAGGTGCAAAGCTCTGAAACAATCTTAGACACTCAGAAGCCATTGCTTGAGCCTCACGTAAGGTATTGTAAATGTTCCCTTTAACATCCTTTCTTAAACTAGTCAGAAATTACAGGGAACTCATTTTTAAGAGATAATTCGTTGAAATCAAGATTTTTAATTAGAAAGGTTTAAGTTTGGTGATTTTATTAATTCAAATATTTGGGATAAAAAGTTTCAAAGTTGCATACACACAAGCACACAAAAGCACACCAAAACAAACGTAATTTCTGGGTTTGGTAGATGCCCTAATTACCCGAAGACAAAGATCTGGAAAGTTTCTTCTCTTTTTCTTGATATTTGGGTCTTGTTAGAGTCTTAAGAGTAAATATTATGACGATTGCAATGGATAAACTTTGAAAGCAAAGCTTGTTTTGCAACTGGAAACTGTGGAACTGATCTGGCTAACTGGAAAGTGATTTCCAGAAGTAACTCCCTTTGCTCTTCTGTTGGTCGCTTCTTCTCATCTGCCTCTGGTACATTTGTACTGGTGCTTCTGAAGGCTATGGACTTTCTTACTGTTCTTTGTCATGTTCTGTGCTCAGCACAAGAGGGACCCAGTCCAAGCTGGCTCTTTAGCCCCCTGTCTATGCTGTACACAAGATCCCTCTTAATGCCAGTGAGACAGGTGCAAGCACAGGCTGATACATTCAGTTTACTCTCTGCATTCACATGTCTGCAGGAGACTGCTAAAAACAAAAACTATTTCTAATCCATGTGGAGTTTGGCATGTACCTATAGAGCAAAAAGATCACACATTGAGGCAGTTTATATGTGAAACTGAGATCAATATTATTAAATACATTTAAATATATATATAATAAATAATAATTTAACAGAAATTTAATTGTGATTAGAGACCCTATTTTAGTTAGTTAATTTTTGAAAACCAGGCATATGCATTTCTCAGTTGTGCTTTTGGCATCTGCCCCAGATGGGATCTACTGTCAGGGCATCAGACAAGGGCTTGGCTGTGATCAGTGCTCCACATTCTGAAAAGTCTCCTACAGAACAGTCACCGTAAGTACAGACAGAAGAAAAGATAGAGAGATGGCAATGTGGAAAATGAGATGGAGTGAGAAAGAATGGGGGGGGGGGGGGGGCTGTGGAAAGAAAGCTTGAAAGGAAAGGATGTGAAGAAGTAGAAAAGGACAGAAAAGAAGGAACAGGGATTTCTCTCTATTTCACTGCTGGGAACAGTAACAAGTGTAAACATTTGCTGATGACATATCTTTTATTAGGGCAAATCCCACAGCTTCAGGCATTTTCAC
Source organism: Ceyx melanurus (assembly GCA_024611195.1). NCBI lineage: Eukaryota > Metazoa > Chordata > Aves > Coraciiformes > Alcedinidae > Ceyx > Ceyx melanurus. The sequence goes on from JANHGL010024100.1 coordinate 41,707, forward strand.
GGCTCAAGGGCACTGACTAATGCCAAGGAGGCTGATATGCTCTTGCAAGCCAGGAAAGTGAGACAATGAGCATGTAACAGAATTGGCACACACACAGCTATTTAAACTTTCACTCACAAGGTCTGTATTAAACCCTAAAAAAAAAATCCTTCAGGCACAAGAGAGTTAAATAAGAACATTTGTCACATCCAGTTTTTTTATCTTTTGGGGAAGAATAGAAAAAAGTAATCTTGAAATACAAACCAGAGTTTGAGAAAAAACAGTCTGTTTCCCATGAAACTTCCCGACCTTTTTCTTTTTAAAAACACCTGTAAAAGCTGCAGAACAACTAAAAACCAAAAAAAATACTACTTTTTTGTTGTTTATTTTCTGGGTTTGGTTGGGGTTTTTTTAATTTCTCTTTCTTCTTCTCCTACAAGCACTTCCTGCTCCCTGGAATCAGGGTTCTGTCAATCGGATGGATACTATGTTACGATCTGACAACGCATTCAAATTATTTATCTAGAAAGTATAATTTTTCAAAGGTATAAAAGTAGTCTTAAGGAAGACTGCACTGCAAAGCCTCCAAGAAACATAAGGAGATGGTAACAGAAGAAACACCATCAAAAGACATCAAAACTGTATTAGTTATGGGCTTCACTGGCAGGTTACTAGATGGTTATAGTGTAACCATCATTGTGGTTTCTTTTTCTTATATGGCTTACTCTTGTTCCCAATTAAATTGAGAAAAATCACATATATTCATGATACAGCAGCAAGGAACCAAATCACAGTGATATGCCTCAGAGCTTAAAGTTTCCAGTGATTTTTGCTTCATCTTGAAATAACAATCCTTGTCCTCAGACTAACAAGAGGCATGGGGAAACACAACCAAGCATTTAGCACCCAGACAAACTCCTGTGGACCACTGTTTCTTCTCTCAGTTTTCACATTTCTCAGCTCCATCAGGCATAAATTATTCATGGCAAAACTGCCTCTCACAATGTTTATGCAGTGCTTATACAATAGCACTCTTTTTCAGCTGGGGCCTCTGGGCACTCATGCAATACAAATAATCATGATGATAGCAACAATAATAACAGCCAGCTATGCTGTTCCCACCGGGCATCCACTGCCAGTGCCTGCCCTGCAGAGCTCAGATCACTGTATTTCACTGCAGGCTCCTAGTCAGTGCCAGACGCCATTCTTCAATAAACCTGCCTCATCCTTTAGAGCAAGAGAAAAACCTCCCAATTTTGCCTTTCAGGTTTTTGTTTAACTATCACAGCTGTTTCCTAATATAAGAAAATCCCTCATTTTTATATCTAATTAGTTTGAGCAGATCCTATTATTCTGCCTGCTGTAATACTAATTATTACGCTAGCTGCATGCCTGCACGACTAATGAGCTACATTAAAGATGGGGAACCCTGAAACCTACAGAGGGAGATATCACATGAGTGTGATGCCAAAGCATCTTTCAAACAAAAGAAAATCATAGTCCTAACAAGTCATTTCTCCTCTCCCTGTGTCGCCTCCAGCTACTCTTTTGAAGCAGACATTTTGTTGCTGCACAAAGGCATAATGGGAGAGGGCACCCTAGAAAAAGCAGATTGCCCAACAGGCAAAATGGAGAGGGCTACAGGTGGTCCTTTTTGTCAGTGCAGCACAAAGTTTGTCTGAGCCATGAATAGCTGCTTATCAGGTGAGCAATTAAATCCATATCCCCACCAGCTCCTTGCAACAGCCAGTTGACAAAGCATAGTCAGTCTATCCCAGCAGCGCACTGCAAGATACACTCTCTGCAGGTAGAAATCCAGGCTGCTGCTATAGTGCTCAAAACTCATGTTGTTTTCTACTACTGGCACCAAAGTAAGGACAGATATATTCCTACTCATTAACAAAAGTTCAGCTCTGTTTGACAACAAGCTCCCTAAAACAGAAGGTAAATCAGTGTCAAACACTGTCCTAAATTCACTGAGATTACTAATGTCAAAACCAAAGCACCTAATTAAAGACTGTAGTTCAGACACTCACCTTGACATAAGTCTTCATATCCTGATAATTTAAATTGCAGACCAGGATAAAATGGAACAGCAGCTACTAGTCAGAGCATGGATCCAAGAGTCAACAGGTCCTAGATGAGTATCTGGACTTGCCACTAATACTGTGTAAACCTGGAAAATCACTTAGCTTTTCTGACTTTCCATTTTTACTTTTCTTTAAATTGTACTTCCTCATCTCTAAAAGAGTCATTGGAGGATTAGCCAAATACTACCTGTAAAGATTTGTAGATAAAAGAAACATTGTAGTGCAGATTATTTATATTGCACTAAACTCTTAAGTAAAGCTCTTCAAATGATACAAAATGATTAAAGAACGGAGCGCAGTTTCTCCTCTGCTGCAGTAGCACACACACCACGCCAAACATAGGGAACTGTACTCACACTTTGCTAGATTCTTAAATGCAACACCTGATTTTCATTATTGGAAAAATATTACAGCCATTAACAACTTGGGTAGGTCTTGCCTTCATATAAGATACCTTCCCAAGCACTACATGCTGGAAGATGTGATCTTCAGACTCCACCTCAATTATTAAAAGACAGCAGGGGTGTATATGGTGTTAAAAGTTTGTCACACCTTAGGTGGAACTGTTTTCCCATGTGGCAAGGACTGCACTGAGCCTGTATAAAAATGCCTCATAGATCAGGTATACTGTGAATGATAAGTTAGGAAGGGAGATTTATTAAGAAGAACTAAATAAAGCCAGGTGAAAAAGTTACCAAAAAGGAGTATAATTCAAAAATTGAAGGACACATTGCAGAAAAGTCATACAGACTGCTTATTATATTTATTTTTATTTTAATCAGAAGAATAAACAGCTAAAAGTACAAGAGTTCTGTGGAACGAGAAGAAGAATGAGGGTGATGGAAAGAGTGAGAAAAGAAATAAAGCCTATCGGACAACTCAACTCAGTAAAAATAAATTCCTCCTCTCTCAGTGCTTAAAGCAAAATGTTTCCTGAATCCTGACAATACCCCATTCTTTCCTTTTCTGGCTGGCTGGAGCCCGAACAACCATCAATCAAGTTTGGGTGGCTGTGAAGTAGGCCAGATGGAGCATGTCGGAAGTGTTTTTTGCTCTTCAGTGCAAGTTGGCCATTAGAGCAGCACTCGACAGAAGTGCCTGAGTCTTTCACATCTGTCAAGATAGTTTAGGGAGACCTTGAACATCCCTGGCCTTGCAGACACTGATTAGAATATGCAATTGTGTGTGCTGGAGGAGAGGTAGCTGCCTCTGCTGGGATTTTGTGATAAAAATTACCCTTTCAAGCCTTTGTGACAGGCTTTCTCATGACCTCATTTGTGTACTAAATACACAAACCATGGTGTCTGGGATATCACTGTCACGTTGTTGACAATCCAAATGCACAATATTCAAGAATGAACAAGCGTTTTTATCCTGTGTAGACTACTCTTTAGCATAGCAGCCCAGGACCAAGTTACTGTCATCCAATCTGAGACTACTTCAGAGAAGCTATGGAGAAAAGAGCTCATCAGAAATCCAGATAAAATTCAAATTCCTGATTCATCAACTGCTATTCCCCTTAAATGCAAGATATATCAAAGTTTCTCCAATAATTCTCCTCTTTCAAGCAGTGAGTCCAAACATCACAGACTACAATTCATACTTAGAGACAGCAGCTCAGAAAAAAAAGAAAAACTTTTTAAAAGTTACTAATAAGTATTATTTAAAAAAAAATAAATTTGTTTTGGTTCTAAACTAATTAGAATGCTTGAATAAGATTTTAAGGCTTTTTCATGAATGTTGACCAATGATAAAAAAATGCAGAACACTTAGATCACCGCTTTGTAAGGCAGGCATTGATTCCCAAAGTTAATGAGTATCTCCTGGTTTAATTTTGAAAAGTTTTGCACAACTCATAGAAGTTCCTGGAAACACAAAATATACTTTATCAGCAAATGTGCAAATGATAACCCTTGGGATTTTTCTGCAGTAATAATTTTCCTTTCTGTTAAGCATAGATCCTATAAAACGGCAGACACAGGATTCATCCTATCAGAAAAATCGCTGTCTGTTCATCAGCTGGAAAGGTGAATAAACAACAGGAGAGCAGCAGTTACAGATAACATAAATTTACATTATTATCAAAGAACAGAGAAGGTGAGGAGAAACTTCAGGCACCAAGCCACACTAAGGAAATGTGTCTGGTGAACTCTTGATACACAACACTTAAGTGGGCAAGCCTAGGTGAAATAATCTGCCTTACCTATGCACCTTCTTCAGCTCTTAACTGCTACATTAATGAGCTTAATTAAAAAAAAAAGAGGAAGAACTCTTAAGGTCTCAGGTAAAGTTATCTACTCCACATGCAAGCAGCAATCAAAAGAAAAACACTCAGGTGAGTGTAATGAACAATAAAGGAAATACTACGATATATTATTTTTCAACACAGAACTGTGGAGGACATGTTTGGAATTCTCTGTACAGTCCAGTCTCTTCATCTATGGGTGGAAAAGGGACGGCAATATGTACCTGTAGTCCATTCCAAGCACTCGGGCAATAATCTAGATTTTACTTCTTGTCTCTAATTAATTGAATTGGGCCCTGTTCTAACTATAGATTTGGTCCTATTCTTACCATAGACAGAGTTTAATTTTTCCTTTACCTAGTGTGGATGGGGACTTACCTCCTGCCTGTAATTTCCTTCACCTCAAGAAGGACACAAATACTCTTGCTGCAGCTAACATGTCAGCTTGTGGATTTTTAATACAGAAATAAAGTTCAGTAGGGCACAACATTACACATGTACTAATCTGTTTGATCTCATTTCTTACTCTAGTTCCTCCTACTGCTGCCAACACACTGTCTGGTGTAGCTCCCATATAGCTCCAATGCACCATCTAAGGCCAACAGCAGATGAACGAGCAGGTGGCATGCAGGAAGATGCCATGAGATTTCTAACACAAATCAGGAGAGCAGAACTGCTGCCTACAGTTAAGATCACAAACTTATGTTTGTACCTATTTTTCCTTTTGCATTCCTTCAAATCAAATGAAGCCAGGTTTGATAATTAAATCAAACCACATAACTATGTTTGCTGCAGTCGAGAGTTTTGGTCTCAGCTAAAACTCACTTGCACCTAGAATAAGTTGATGTTAACTCCAATCCATTAATCTCACCACTTCTGCCTTTAAAACCGTAACTTGAATACTGCTCTGTACTACTCAAAGTACTGCTCTCACAAAGCAATGCTGCATCAACACTGTTTTGTCTCCTTCCCTCCTGACAGCCATTGATAGAATATACTAAGTGGGAGCAGAACAAGGCAGAGGGCTGCTAGTGCCTCAGGCAGCAGCAGCCTTCTGGCAGTGCAATAGGAAGCTTAATTCAGTCAACTCTCAAATGACATTTAGGCACAGAAAGTTACTAAAAAAAAATAAATATCAATCAAACAAACAAGTTCTTTCCCCCAGCCTTAGAAAGAATGAAATCACACAGCTCAAAGTCTTTCCTGCATTCCCACCCCACTTCCAAATGAAGATGTTTATTGTTGCTAACTCAACCAAGTCAGCTGGTCTCTGAAAATCTAGTTGTATCCTTTCTGCTTCACAGTTTGTCATTATCTACAATGGTTCTAGAATCAGCACTTATCTGATAACTCCATGGATGTTATACAAGGAAGACCAGTTACAGCTGTACTGGCTGCAAAGCAGATGGATGCATGCAGCCACACAGAAAGCATCTGCAATCTCATCAGACTTGCCTCTGGTTGCACAAGGAGAGCAGGCCACCTGCAGGCACTGCTCAGATCAGTGCTGCACCACCATCCACCATTTGACAATTACATGTCCCAGTTGCACCTGTCACTCCTAATCACATTTATTTTTATAATTATCCAAGTATCCAGAGCCTGTAGTGTGTTAAACCTACCTAGCTGGTTGTAAGCAAATAAATGCCAGGGTAGCATAGCTTGTATAATCCACTTAAAACACATTACTTCTGTAACTCAAACAAGATCTCACAGTTTTAGATCCCACTATAAATCATCCTACACACACAACACCTGCTACTCCAATAAAAGCATACATCAAAAGGCTTTCTTGATTAGAAAGAAAATATGTTTGTCTAAGGGACACCTGGAAACACAAATGCGGGGCATATATCTTTCTCTGTACCAAGAATTACACTGTCACTCATATTGAAATAGAAACATAGAACATATTGAGTTGGAAGGGACCTCCAAAGGCCATCTAGTCCAATCCCCCTGCAATAAGCAGGGACATCTCTAATTAGGTCATGCTGCTCAGAGCCTTTTGAAACCTGGCCTTGAATGTCTCCAGTGATGGAGCCTCCACCACCTTTCTGGGCAACCCATTCCAGTGATCTATCACCCTCATATTAAAGAACTTTTTCCTAGTATCTAACCTAAATCTACCCTTTTCTAGCTTAAAACCATTACCCCTTCTCCTGTCACTACAAACCCTTGTGAATAGACCAGCCCCTGCTTTCTTATAAGCCCCTTTTAAGTATTGGAAGGTCTCTGTAAGGTCATCCTGGAACCTCTTCTTCTTCAGACTGAACAACGCCAACTCTCTTGGCCTGTCTTCATAGAAGAGGTGCTCCAGCCCTCTCATCATTTTTGTAGCTCTCCTCTGGACATGCTCCAACAGGTCCACATCCTTCAAGTGCTGGAGGCTCCAGAGTTGGACACAGTACTCCAGGTGAGGTCTCACCAGGGTAGAGGGGCAGGATCACCTCTCTCCATCTGCTGGCCACGCTTCTTTTGATGCAGCCCATCAGTGCACATTGGTGGCTCATGTCCAGTTTTTCATTTATTAGTACGCCCAAGTCTTTTTCCAAAGGACTGCTCTCTAGCATATCCTCTCTCATTCTATATTGGTAATGTTGGTTGTGCCAGCCCAGGTGCAGGACCCTGTACCTGGACCTGTTGAACCTCATGTGGTTCACCTGAACCCACTTCTCCAGCTTGTCCAGGTCCCTCCAGATGGCATCACGACCCTCTGGCACGTCAACTGCACCACACAGCTTAGTATTGTCATCAAACTTGCTGAGGGTGCACTCAATGCCACTGTCTGTGTCGTTAATGAAGGTATTAAACAACACTGGTCCCAGTACAGACCCTTAAGTGACACCACTTGTTACAGTTCCTCATCTAGACATTGAGCCATTGACCACTCTCTGGGTGTGACCAACCAGCCCATTTCTTATCCACTGAACAGTCCACCCATTGAACCCATATCTCTTCAACTTAGAAAGGAGGCTGTTGTGGGGGACGGTGTCAAAGGCCTTCGCAAAGTCAAGATAGATGACATCCACAGCTTTTCCCTTGCTCTCTGATGTGTTACTAACCATAAGACATATATATTCTGTACTATCCTTCCCACTGTCTTTGAATAAAGAAGATACAAACCCAACAGTGCAGAACATCCACATATTCAGCATGCAGTGAGCAGATCATTCCTTCTATACTACATGTCCAAAGGGAAAACAGTCCTTTGTTTCATTTAGTCATTATTTAACACCATACAAAACCTATATAAAAAGTGTCTTTATTAAGAGACATTTTTGCATGCTATGATTGGTCTGTTCCCATCCATAGGTGAGTTATGGAAAGCATCTGTACTCTGGAAGTCTAGTCACATCAGCAAAAGGGTAAGTACAGGTGGCACAGGTACTGGTGGCCTAAGGTTAAAATTGGAGCTCTACACCTTATCTATTGTGTGTAAGAATTCCTTGACTACACAAATCAGAAATATTGTCTGCCTGACCACTGCAAGACCGAAACAGTGCAGAACTGAGGAAAGGAAATTAAAGTACCACTGAAAGTACTACCAAGTTCCCACTGAAGCACATGGGACACCACAGATCCAGTGATTTAAATGAACTAGCTTTCAGGAAATGGAATTTACCTTGAGGTTTGGGTTTGGTAAGCTTCCCACAGGGCTTTGAGATTGTGACAGTCTTCTGGCAGTCAGCATTATGCAGGGCTCTCTTTAGATTTCCAGTTCGAGTCTTCAGTGCAGTATTCAAGTCACATTCTCCCCAGGCCTGGAACTGGTATTTGCACTCTGCTGCAATGAGCAAATAAGCAGTAATTGTAAAAACGGAACAAGTGAGTGTGAAAATAAAAAATGTGTTGAGTCTAATAGGATGTCACAAACTGTCAATGCATGTAGACAAAAGGATCATGCAACTGGAGAAAGGAATCCCAAGAAAACTTTAATGATTTGCAAAGGTAATTGCAGTCTCCCCCCCACCCCCAGTTTTTAAAGGAGCAGCCCTTCACCAAGACATTTGCAGAACTAAGCAGAAAACACAGGCTTCCTCCTCCATACTTCAGTAATGCACAAAGCAAGTCCCTTGTGAGCATGATGCTTACCTCCAAATTGTTTCTTCCAGTTGCAGGGAATCTTACACTTCTGAGTCTTGGTAGTTTGTTTGCACTCAGCTCCAGTGCGAGTTCCCTCACGTGTCCCCAGGCCACAGTCACCACTGGTGGGCACACAGACGCTCCACTGCCATTCCCCACAGTCAGACTTCTTTGCCTTTTTCTCTGGATGAAGACAAGGAACCAAATCCAAGCAAGAGAAGTGGTCAGTACCCAGATCCTATTAAGAAGTTCCCTAAATGTCACTAACCACTCACAGCACCTGAAAAGGTGAACAAGGAAGGCATTCAAAAAGGAACTGCCTCAAAAGCAAAAGGTCTGACATTCTCTTTAGAGTTCTGCAGAGACAGGTCATCCTCTTTGACTCCAAAGCAGGGTGGATTATTCAAATTCAGTCCTATTACCATGTGGAGAATGATTTGGAAACCTTCAGGGATCACTCACCAAAGCATGCAGGAGGACTCACTCAGAACACTCCTCTGTCTCTGATAGTTGATCACATGCAAATATTTTCAGTTCCAGCTGAAGCACTACACAATATACAGACTAGAAATGTATGTGTTGATAGGTATCAGAGGATTTGAGCAGCTCCAGGGAACAGCTATGGTATACAAACTTCTAATTTGGTATACCATGCTGCATTTCATGTCAGAATATGACCAAAACTCCAAAGGAGAATTAAAAACTACATGGGAGAAAGGTACTCAAAAGGTGGGTTTGCTGCTCAGGGACAAAATTAAGGATCATAATTTAATTTAAATTCTTAAAAGTCAGATGAGAAAAAAAAAAGCAATGTTATCAAACCCAAGGGTAGGCAGAAATTATTAGTTAGGACCCCAAGAAAAATCAAAAGTAACTTTAAACAACCTTATATAAAATTGTTTTTCCTTCTCTTATGTACTTATGTTCCTATTTTCTCCTACTCCAATATAGCCACGATTAATATTTTTTTTTTAAATGGGAACACTAATTCTGACAGACTTATATGTAATATTTACTGGTATGTAACTAGCCTGTAAATAATAAAACCTTAAGAAAAACACCAAAAGATGTGTTCCTTAAAAAATGTCAAGACTGGATCTGATATGAATTTTCCACCCCAGGCCTGTCTCTCCCATAATGAGGTCTGAGTTCATCACTGACAGAAAGCAATTACTGCTGTATGTCTGGCTGTCTATCTGCAGCAGTGAGTTAGTTCAAGTCTTTGTCAGAGGATTTCCACATCACACAGCACTGGCATAGCATTGTCATATACAACACTGAATGAGCAACATGATAACGGCCCTTTCATCACTCTTGTTCAGTTCTCTCTAACTCAAGCATGAACCTATTCCCAGAGCAAATTTTAAGCTGCCTTGCAATACCCACTCTGTAATAAACTAAAGACTGCAGTCTCTGGAGCTGTCAAGCTGCCAACTTTCATGGAAACTACTTTCTGTTTTCCTATTTAACACAAAACAACATGTCACAGCCACAAATCCCTACCCTGTATGTCAAAAGATTAATGAATGACCTGAATTTCGTAACGAAACCAGAAGCATTTGACATCTCCCACACATGCAATCTGTCTCAAAGATTAACTCTGAATTTCACTAGACCTTACCTGGTTTCTCTTTTTTGCCAGCCTCAGTGGTACTCACAGCTGCCAGAAGGAAAACAAGTGCCAGGAGGGCAGCTGTGAACATTCGACGTTGCTGTTGTTGCTGGTGCATTCTAGGGATGAAGCAGAAGAGAGGGGGAAAAAAAAAAAGGTTTGGTCAGACTGTAAAAAGTAGGACCCTGTCTAAAGTGTGGCTACAGCATTTTGGGCATTTTGGGGAAGTTCTGCTTCACGGCAACAAGACACAAGGAGGTCAAATGTAATTAGTCATTGGCAGAATGGGCAATTATCTTAATTCCAGAGAGAATGAACATTTTTAGCAATTATTTTCCACCCTGTGTACCAAATCCCTGATCTACATTGCTGATGTTATGGATGAGTTTTGCCACAGAAGTCCAGTAATTATCACCCATCTTCTTGAAACCTGCCAGTGACTCAAGTCTCCTAATGGGCCTGGAACTCCTCTCTTCTTTCCTGACCTCTGGCTGTGACTTATTGGGTAAAATGAAATGTAATGTATATTTTGTGTTTCATTTTACCCATTCATATGAACGAGGGATTGCTACACTGTCCACCTTGCAGGGGTTTAAGTTCTTACTAGGTTTACTTGACATCTGAGCTTCTTTCACAAAAAAATTACATTGGTAAACTGTTATGCATTATCTCAACTGTCACTGTCATGTTTCTACTTATCTTTTCCTTCCTCTCTAATTAGCATCTATTCATAATATAAATTAAGCTAATTGACTGAAATTAAAAAATGGACACAGAAATAGGACTTGCACATAGAGCTAGATGTCATCTATAACATGCTAATTAACCTAAAAAATGGATTTTGGAAGCAAAGATTCAAATACAAAAAGGAGTTAAAAATATCTGCTTGGTAGTGAAGCATCAGTTATTAGCCAATCACCAACTCATTCAGACCTGTCTGACTCCAATGGCTTACATACCTATTTCTCTTTTACTTTGCTACAATTTGCATTGTTATCTTTTTGTCATTGTTAGTGGAAAACACTGCCATAATAAATAAACATGTTGAAAATAAGCAGCCTCCCTATTTCTTAGACACACCTCTTTAGTAGATGGCTGGTTATCAAGATGATGGGCTAGAGATTGCTCAGATGGAAGGTGCCTCCAGCTTTTTTTTGTTGTTTGTTGGTTTGTTTTTTTTCCAAACCAGAGCCTATTACTTAAATACACCAGTTCTCCAAGAAGGTGTCAACAGTGGATGTTGAGTGCATCAACAATAAGATGGCCTTACAACCTCAACAAGATTGATATTACAGAGTTTTGAGGCAACCTGATCTTATTTTGCTAAGCACAGCAGCTTTAGGAGAGAAACAATTCTCATCATGAACAAAGAACAAAATATATTTGGAACTTAACTTGGCACTCTTCAGTATTCCCTGCTGGCAACCTCTTTCTCAAAAGCAATATATTTGTAATTGACACGGAAAACAGGAAAGGAATCCCAAACCCGTAGACTTTTAAGTATCCAGCTTTAATATCACACTAGAAGCCAGATGAGAAAATGTAATAGTTTTGTTGAAATAAAGTTCATGTGAAGACTGCAAGAGACCTGGCATTCAAATGGCTCAAAGAGCTGTCATTAGCACCAATTTAGTTTGCCTCAAAAGAAAGCACCATTTTCCATCATGACCACCAGTGTTTCCAGAGAACTCACACAGAGCCCAGAGCTAAAGCACACATGTCCTGAGTGTGTCTGCATTTGTTTCTTACTTTTCTTCTGCTACATGTTTACACATAAGAGACTCTCACAATTTAGACAAAATGAAATAAATAAATAAATAACAATTGCAAAAATAAAAAGTACCCTGCCTTTTTATTCAGTGTAATTCAAACTGGTTCTCCTTAATCAAATGCAGATGCAATACTATTAAGACACCAAACTTCTCCCCTCAGCTCTTTTCTTTTGGAGAAAATTCACCATCAGTAGCACTGCACCTCACATCCCATTTTCACTACAATTTTTCTTCTCTTCCTAACGACTCAGCAGAATCTCCCATTGAATGAGAAAGTGGTCACGTGGAAACATACATAGAAAGAGAGAAAACTACTTCCATAATCTCAAGATACTGTCCCAGTGTGCTGTCTGAGGGTGTCAGAAGCTGAAGGAAGGAAGCACCAGTGGATTTGCTCCACAGAATGTCAGCATACACAAGAGATACACACAGTGAGCTTGGAGCACCCATCTGCATCCTTGTTGCCCACCACAGGGACCTGGCATGTGGTCACACATACTCCACAGACTGCTGGCAGTCATCAGGAGCCATGGATAACTGTTTCTAGGGAAGCTGCCTTATATTAAGTAGATGGAGACTCAAATTCAAGTCTGATTGATGTTACTTTCATCAAAAAAAGGTAGGGAGAATAGTTGGGTTTTGGCATCTGAAAAGTTTCAGAAGCCATAAACAAAACCACATAGAGTCTTAATATATTAACATGTTTTCCTAAGAGTCCAAGAGTTTCTACATCCAAAACACTTGCCAAGTTGTCTAAGGTAAACACTAAACCAGCATGTATGTGTGTGTGTGTGTGTATATATATATATATGGCAGAGTAAGCCAGGCTGTTCCTTAAGTGCCTTTGCTATTAATTGCCAACAAGTGAAAACCCACGTTATACACATGGAGGCCTTGTCTCAAACCACATTGATACCTCGAATTTGATGTAGCCAGTATCACTACAGAAAGTTGCATAACTGTTTTGTATATGATAGATCAGCAAGGGCAGATGCTCCCATAAAATTACAATCAGTCTATATCTGTACATATTTTTTCAGGAGGCCAGAAAATCCCACCTATCAGTAATCATGAGTTCAATCTTCATTTTTCCTTGCTAGTATTTCATGTGGCCATTAAAAAGATTATAGCCTTTTATGAGGACATAACCAGGTAGATAGATGATGGTAGAGCAGTGGATGTGGTTTATCTTGATTTCAGTAAGGCATTTGAAACTGTCTCCCACAGCATCCTTCTGAGGCAGCGTGGTCTGGATGATCAGGTAGTGAGGTGGATTGGGAACTGGTTGAAGAAAAGAAGCCAGAGAGTTGTGGTCAATGGGATGGAGTCTAGTTGGAGGCTTGTAAATAGTGGGGTCGCACAGGGGTCAGTGCTGGGACCAGTTCTGTTCAACATATTCAATGACCTGGATGAAGGCACAGAGTGCACTGTCAGCAAGTTTGCTGATGGCACCAAACTGGCTGACACACCAGAAGGCTGTGCTGCCATCCAGCGAGACTTGGACAAGCTGGAGGGTTGGGCAGGAAGAAATTTAATGAAATTCAGCTAGGACAACTATAGAGTCTTGCACCTGGGAAAGAACAACCCCAGGTATCAGTATAGGTTGGAGACTGACCTGTTGGAAGACAGTGAAGGGGACCTGGTTGATAGGAGGCTCACCATAAGCCAGCAATGTGCTTTTGTGGCCAAGAGGGACAATGCCATTTTGGGGTGTATTAAAAGGAGTGGCTAGTAGGTCGAGAGAGGTTCTCCTGCCCCTCTATTCTGCCCTGGTAAGGCCACATCTGAACTATAGTGTCCAGTTCTGGGCCCCCAGTTCAAGAGAGACATAGAATTCCTTGAGAGAGTCCAGTGCAGAGCCACAGAGATAAGGGAGTGGAGCATCTCTCTTAGAAGGAAAGGCTGAGGGAGCTGGGGCTATTTAGCTTGGAAAAAAAGGAGATTGAGGAGCAACCTCATCAATGTTTATGAATATATAAAGGGTGAGTGCCAGGAGGATGGAGCCAGGCTCTTCTCAGTGATGCCCAATGGCAGGACAAGGGGCAATGGGTGGAAGCTGAGGCATGGGAAGTTTCATTTAAACATGAGGAATTTTTTTCACAACTGAACAGTGAGGTGACGGAACACTGGAATGGGCTGCCTGGGGGTTTGTGAAGTCTCCCTCTCTGGAGACATTCAAAAACCCACCTGGATGCGTTCCTGTATGATCTGGTCTAGGTGATCCTGCTCTGTCAGGGGGGTTGGACTAGATGACCTTTCGAGGTCCCTTCCAGCCCCTGACATTTTATGATTCTATGAAGATCATGTAAAGAGGGACAAAACAGGAATGAGAAAAAAAGTAGTTAATGATGGCTACACATAAAACCAGAGAGCGTTATGAAAACATGAAGCATGTAGCAAGGTGAGAAGTGAATCCCAGATGAGATGCACCATAACACGTGGCTTCTCCCAGCAAAATGAGGTAGGGGAATTACTTTAATATTACAGTTGACTTCAGAGTCAATCAATATTTGCTTGGGAGCAAACAATGAAAGGAAAATTTAAAATATGGCAAGCAAACAGAAAATGAATGAGCTCAACTACCATCTATCCACGGGTTCAATCGCATGTTGAGCACCAAAGAGAGAGTCAGGCAGAAGTCATGCTACAACTGCAGCTTAAATCATCTTCTGAGTGGAGCTTGAGCCTCCCATCTCGAATCCTTCATTGCCCTCATCTGATTTTACAAACATATTCATCTTTCCTGAACCTTATTCATTAAATCATTCATGTGTACAGTCCACATGACTAAGTGTACCACTCCTCTAACAAATATTATGGACCACAGCACACAAATTCCAGTTCTATCAGAGACCCAAGCCATCAACCTACATAGAATAGCACAGTGTCACACCAGATACTTCCATTTGGGTCCAGAAACACTACAGACACTTCATGCTGTGACAGGCTTTGTCTAACAGCCCAAAAGAAATTTACCCCTTCCAACCAAAGACCTGGTACACACAGATTGATTCCTTCATAGTTGAAGCCCCAGGTGGCCCAGGTATTTTCATGCTGTGCTCCTTACAACTTTGGTTCTCAGAGCAAGCTGTGCTCACTGAAGCAACTCTGGCTACACTCATGCAATTAACTCGTACAGAGGTTCTCCATTTCTCATATCCAAACAAGTTATTCCTGAACACAAGTATCCAGAACAAACCAGACAGTTTCAGCCAAAACTCTGCTGGTGAGCCAGTGTTTATTTTTCCAAGCCTGACTGAAGCTAGCATGTGAAGCACATCCCAGGATCACATATGCCTTTTTCAGGTGGCTTTTTTGCTGTTAATAACTATTACTTGCAATCCCTTCCTTTCATCTGTTCTTTCCAAGGCAACTGGCAAGGTCCCAGTTTATAGAAACAAGTATTTTATTATTAATCTTTATGAGTGTTATCTCCCACACTGAAGTATCAGGTTTTCTCACATGGTTTAACCTGGCTGTGTGCTCCAGCTCTTCCAGTATAATATGCTGAACATCAGTTGTGCTGTTACCCTGTGCATATTGCAACACCGTAGGTATTGCCATTGCTAATGACAGGCCAGGGGCTTTTCAGTGAGTTTGTATGGCCTTGGAACTGAGGCTTGCTCTGTCCAAGCTTTCCTTGACTTGTTGGCATCTTTGTCACGTTTGGTTAAGCTGATACAGCATTTTTTTTCTAACTGACCCACTAGCTATGACTAATGATTTACTTTGCTGTTTTAAGGAGCCACACAGGTTTTATGACTCTATTATAATGATGTACTATAATGAAATACAGGATTGGTATCTTAGCAAAGGCCTTGCAAAGTGCAGACACAGGATGCAGTGTAGAGGAGTACAGGTATGGGAGATATGAGATGGGGTATGGATTGACAATGGAGAACCCCCATCTATAAACAATGAAGCAGTGGTCTTATAAAGAAATGCAGATCTGGACAAGACTAGCTATAGGAGTAAGAAATAATACAGAAATGGTTTCCGACATATCTAAATGGCGTCACATATACTAAATTTGGATATAACAGCTCCATGTTGTATAGAAAAAGAGTATATAAGAAAGAGAAAGATATAAAAGAATGTTAGGAAACATAGAAAACCAACTCCAAGATGACTGTTAAGTGCGAAAGAAGAAACAATCAGCATAAACAGTCTCCTGGCTGAGGTCCCTAGATGATGACAATCATCATAACCATCCCCACCACCACCTTGACGAAACCACCAACCTTAAGGCCAAGAGGAGATGAGGAAGTGTCAGCAAAATATTAGAAAATGCAGTTGAATCTAAGTATATATAACAGTTTTAACTCTGGTGATAGTGGTATTGTTATTATAATATCTGCATAGACATATACTTTTCCTCTAATAATTACATATTTATAGAATGTAATTACATCATAATAGAATGTAATTACTAGTCATATTTCTAATAAATCTTGGATTAGATGGTTAAATTTCAATTACACTTTTTTTAATATATATATATGTATGCAT
>JANHGL010024101.1:0-14475 GCA_024611195.1 Ceyx melanurus
GTGGCTGCACAGCTTCAACTCTTTCTGGTGTCACCGCCCAACCTCACCTGGGATGGTGCAGCCACCACCTTTCCGGGCAACCTGTTCCTCTCAGCTCACAGCCTTGTGCTCCTGGCTGTCCCTGGCACCCTCTCCAGAGCTGGTTTGTGGGCACAGGCTGCGGGGACTGTAGCTCATGAGCTCCCAGGGACGTATGGCAGGAGCAGGTCAGCAGCTTGTCCCTGTCTCTGCCCCTGAGTCCTCTCTCCTGGCACTGAGCAGCCCTCTGTGGCACAGCCAGCAGTCGTGTGGTGGCAGCTGTGATGTTTGGGCACGGCTGGGTTAGCACAGGGGTAGCAGCTGCCTCTCTTCGGGCAGCTCCACATTTTGTAAGTCCTTGTTCTGTCCTGTGTGCTGCCAGGAGGAGCTGGGGGTGAGGATGCTGGAGCCAGGGCCAGGTGTGGCTGCTGGAGGGGCTGGCAGTGCCTGCCCTGTGCCTCTCTCAGCTGCTTTGTGCTCTGGGCCAGGGGGCTGCAGGGCAGGGCTGAAGCCCCTGGGCAAGTGGGAGCCCTTGGCACAGGGCTGGGCCTCCCATGCCTGAGGTGCTGGGCAGGAGGGTTCGGGGCTGAGTTGCTGTGGGGCTGGAACACCAGCCAGGCTGGGATCTCTCTGTTCTCAGCTGTGGTGGCTCTGGTGTCCCTGGGGAAGGGGAGCCTTTCAGGGGGGCTGTGCTGGGCTGGAAACACCATTCCTGTGGCTGTTAGATGCTCCCAGCCATCACATCTGCTTGTAGACTGGTAATGTTATTTCTTTTACTGTGCTGTGTGGGAAATTGAGTCTATTTCTGTTTAAATACTGGGGTAATAGAGCCTGCTATTTAGTGGAAGATTTATGTAAATGGCTCTTTGTTTCACACGATTGGGCCTTACCCAGCGTTAGCTCCATCAATAATGTAATTATGCCACTGCTGCCATTTCAGAGCAGCACGTCCTGGAGAAGCCTCCAATTTCTCTATAGAGCAGGACTTGGAAACCTTGTGCTTTTAAAAACAACTTTTATTCTGCAGTGAGGAAAAAAACAGTGGAGCTGGATTACAGAACAGCCTGTTCTGGAGTCGTTGACCTTTTTAGCTTAGAACCCAAGGTCTCTCTTATGTCAGAAGTGTGGAGCAGCATTCCCCACAGCAGAATTGCATCACTGAAGCCAAGTTAGCCTTAAAATGCAATATCTAGAGCTTCATACCTTGCTTCATGTCAGTATTTCTTCAGCCAGACCCCTGTATGAGCATGGAGCTCACAGTAACAGTTGAGTATTATTTGAGTTCATTACATTGTCCTGTGCTTTGCAATTTAGAGTCGATTATTCAGGTGGGTTTCAGTTGCTTTTTGAAACAGAGTGAGGTCCCTGCAGCCCTTTCTGTCTCAGGGCTGGCCAAAGGGGTTGCAGAACAGACCTGTCATCCTTACAAGTGCCAATGGGCATTGGTCCTGTTCAGTGGACCCATGGAGAATTGTCATCCAGCAATCTCCATGTACCCGTGTGAGGAGTGCTAATCCCCCTGTGTGTTCTTACTGCAGTATCCCAGTCCCATGGAGAAACACATCACGGCTGTAGAAACAGTGGAAGAGAGAACAGGTAAGCTGCCTGCCTTTTCTTACAGACTTAATTAACATTCCTCATAACCTTTAGAGTTAATTATGTGATAGCTGTACTTCAGTAGAAACTGGGTGCTGCAGACATGCCCGGGCTCCCTGCTGGGCGCCGTGTAAGCAACACCAAGGAAATCTTACTCCCTGGAGCGTGTGCTTTAGCTGCATGAATACTGGCATTTTCAGCTAGTTCTGAGGCCATGAGACACGTTCCCACTGTGATGATTCCCGTGCCAGGCTCCTCAGATCAGCAGACCCCTGGAAGGAGCAGAGGGAGTGTGGATCCAGCCTCGAGTGCTCCTCTGCTTTCATGGTCACTGCCTTCGGAGGGACCTCTCTGTGACACGGCCCGCACAAGGGGGTGGCTCCAGGAATCAGAGGCTTGTTGGATGCTGGCAGCCAGGCAGTGATCACAGCTCCTGCCTCTCTCGCTTTACTGCTCACAACTCCTGACATACTGAAAATCAGATGTTCCCATTCCCTGTCCCACTGACAGGAAAATGAGTGTACGTGTCAGACCAGGGCTGCTGATGCCACCTGGGTCTTCCTTTCCAGCTGCTGAGCTTGCACTCATGGTTGTGCACTTGAAGCCACATGCCTGTGTGGAGAACGTGGGGAACAAGTTCTGTAAGACACTGTGGAATGTCCTCCCTTTGGCCCCTGAATTCCTGTGTGACCTGCTCTACGCACCCCTGCTCAGGCAGGGGCTTGGACCAGATGATCCCTTCCAATCCCTAACGTACTGTGATACTCATTTGGGATGAAATGAGAACTTACAGACTTTAATTTTTTATTCCCAAGTACTTTAATCCCTGAAGTTTTAGTCCCTGAGTTCTTTCTCATAGATTGAGACCTGTTCTGTCTTGCAGCTGAGGTTTGATGGTGGCTCCTAGTTCCAGGCTGATGCTCTCCTCCTAAGGGTGAGGCTGCCCTGATATCCAAGGAATCTGGGGGTTGGTGCTGCCATCACTTCTCCTTGGGATGCAGGAAACACTCTTTGGAGCTGCTCTGCTCGGCGTTGCATGGAGCTGCTTCACATTACTAATGCGATGTGTTTAAGAGTTTTGCAAACCCATCACTGTGAAGTTTTCATCTCACAGATCCCACCACACGTGGCTGTTCAGGAGGTACCCTTTTATCCCAGGGAAGTCTGTAACCTGGGCTGCCTGCCAGCTGGCTTCTCGTTCAGTAGCGTTCTGTTCTTGATCTGGGTCATTAAATATTAAAAGGCAAAGTGATGCTGAAAGCCAACCATTTTCTGGAGATACTAAATAACTGTAATTTGTTTCCTAATAGATAGTTTTGTCCTTGTCAGTGGGTCCACTCAATACAAAAATAAACGTGTGACGAGGCAGGGCTGTTCTGTAGGCCTCGTACACAGCGTGTTTGCCCAGGGAAGGAGCCTGAGAACAGAAATTATGGGGTGGAGAGAAAGAAACTAAGGTTGAAATTCATATGTAGGTCTTGTAGCTCAGTTGCCTGAGCTTTTCTCTCACCTCAGTCGCCATCCACCCTGTGACACTGGGAGCAGGTTCTCCAGTGGGTCCTGCCAGAGCCTGGCCGGGCTGCAGGACAGTCCTGTGTGCACCCACACAGCCTGGCACTGGCACTGGCACTGCAGGACAGTCCTGCGTGCACCCACACAGCCTGGCACTGGCACTGCAGGACAGTCCTGCGTGCACCCACACAGCCTGGCACTGGCACTGGCACTGGCTCTGGCTCTGGCTCTGGCACTGTCACTGCCTGCAGGGTTTGCAGCCCAGCAGCACCACTACAAATGCCAGTAAAGCCTTTGCACCACACTCTGGGTAGGGGGGCCTGGGTGCAGGTGCCCTCCTGAGGCAGAGCACAACATGCCCACAGTGCTCTTAGGACTGGCAAGCACTGGGTTTTACTGAAAATAACCCCAAAACCAACAAGTGAAACCCACCCCTCAGAGCTCTGTTGCTCTGCCAGCATTTCTGCTTGTGCATTTGCTGTGAACTCTTCCAGCTGCTTTGTTTTTATTGATAAAACTGGCAGTTTAACTCTCTTCTTCTGGTTTCTTCCATCACCAGATTTGTCCACGGGGATTATTTACCGGAGGAGGATTGCGACGTGCCAGAATGTGATTCCTGAGATCTTAAGGAAGGTAACTAGTTGGGGAAACTTAGTCAAGTTGTAGAACCTTAGTGTTTCACTGGGGTTTATCTCATTTAAAAAGACTGCATTTCCTAATGAATTTTTATTTTTTTTAATTAGAAATGTTACTTTGAAAGATAAGTTAAAAAAATAAGTCTCTAGGAACTGATTTTCTATTTACTTTGAATAGACCGAATTGTAGCCTCGAGCACACCAAGGGTGACTGCTGGTGGTAGCAGATCTACATGCTTTTAATTTTTGTACTTGTAAAAAGTAAAACTGTTTGAAAACTTATTCCACAGTGAAAGTGCAGCCCTGGAGCATGGGATGGCCTTTGGTAGCTGCTGAGGACGTTGAGTGATCTCTTGGGCTGACACAGCTGCTGAACCCTCAGTCGGGTCCTTTGGAAATACAGAAGTGATTCCACCTTTTCTTGGCTGGTTTTATTTTATTTAAATCCATCATTCTGTTTCCCAGGTCAGCGTCTTAAAGGTGCCCAACATCTACTTGGAAGAGGAATCTTGGCTTAACCTGCAGGAAAGGAACATGTCGATGAGAACTCGCTGCCTCACGTGGACACAGTTTGCATCTCTGAGCGAGGAGTCTGCCTTCAGGGAGAGCCTGGAGAACCCGGACTGGTGAGTGTGCCAGTGCCCTGCCTGGCCCTGTTGCCACTGGAATGCCTGGCAGAGCAGGGTGTGGATAACCACTGTGGTACACCTTGGGTGCGTGTGGAGCAGCAGCTGGTGATGTCCTGTGGCCCTCCCCTGGCTCATGCAGGTGCCAGGTCAGGTGCTCTGGCCAGAGCACAAATAATGGCTGGAAATCAATTTTCCAAGTGCTGCTCAGCGGGCACAGCCGGGTGCCCTGTGCAGCCAGAGCCACCCTGTTGCTGTCTCCACCAACAGATGCTTGGACAGCAGCTCAGAAATCATCAGCTCCCTGCTGCTTGCCAGCTGCTGGCACGGGGCGTGCCCGTTCCAAACGGTTTCCTTCCTCTGGTGCCCGGAGGTGTGAGGTGCCACGGGGCCGTTGGGAGAACACACACCTGTGTTGGTGCACAGCACAGCCTGGGAACGTCCTTAGGCAGGTTTACAGCAGGACCAGAGTGGAATTTCTAATTCCCATGGCACTGAAGTGAGCAGGTACAGGATGCACGTGACTGGCTTTACAAAGGGATTTGTTTCCAGTTGGTCCAATCCCATGAATTTTTAGTTTGTTCTGGTGTCCCTTGTAGTTATTTGTTGCTTTTGCCTTGTGATGTTCCCTGAGAAGCGTGGCAGGATCCACCAGCAAGGTCCCTGGTGGGTACTGGGTTCTGTGCTGGACATTGCTGGCACCAGGCACCTGCCTGCAGTGGGCACAGCTGGCACCAGGCACCTGCTGTCACCTGGCACCTTCTGGCACTGGGCACTGCCTGCTCCTGGCCCAGCAGGGAGGTGTCAGAGTGGTGGATGCTGCCCTGCTCTGTGTCTCTGCAAGGAGGTCTCTTGCTGTGGGGATGGTGACAGAGCTGCAGCCTGGTGCCAGGCCCATGCATGGGATGATGCTGGTGGGAACCCAGAGTGGTTCTGCCCCTGTCAGATGGTTATAACTGTCTGTGCTGACTTCAGCCCAGATGCTTTGCAGACCAGTATGCTGTGGAAGGTCAAACCCCAGGGAGCAGGGGGTTAGACATTCAGCTGAACCCCATCCACAGGACGTGGATTGTTTTACCCAGGTTGAGACTGGCAGTTCCATCCCTCATTGTCTTCAGCTAGAGAACCACAGACCAGAGAAGGGAGGCTGAACCTTCCTGGTGTCCCCAGTGGAACTGGGACAGCTGAAGGGGTGTTTGCTTAGTCCCAGTCAGTGTAACCACAGCATAGTCCTTCCTCTTAACATCAGGTGGTTATTTTGCTCTAAATAAATGGCAATGCAGTGATGCCAACTGCTGTGTATTCTTGCAAAGTGAATTATTGTGGGTGCATCCAAGTGGAGCATATAAATGTCTGAAAAGATCTAGTAGCAAACAAACATTACCATAAATAAATTATAAACCACTGAAAAAGGCATGATGAGGCATATCTGTGTATTTAGAGGCCAGAAAGCACCTGTGTTATAGAACCAAAGAATCACAGACTGGTTTGGGTTGGAAGGAACCTTTCAAGATCATCTAGTCCAGCTCTCCTGCAGGGAGGACTAGATGCAACTAGAGGAGGTTGCTCATCTGGGATGGTGCCAGGGCTGGGGCAGCCACCACCTCTCTGGGCAACCTGGGCCAGGCTCTGCCACCCTCAGCACCAACAATTTCTCCTTCTCTCCAGCCTAAATCTCCCTCTTTTTAATCTAAACCATCACCCCTTGTCCTGTCCCGACAGCCCCTGCTCAAAACTCTGTCCCCATCTTTCTGCCAGGCCCCTTGAAGTCCTGAAAGACCCCAGAAGGTCTCCCAGAGCCTTCGTGTTTGCTGGTGCTGCCCTGTGTGGCTCTGGAGGGCTCTGGGGCTCACAGGTTTCTCTGCTGGTGTGTCAAACCAGTCTGCACGTTGTCAGCTGCAAACCTCCACTTGCAAGTGAAGGTGTTAGGGTTAGGGACAATTTCTGGAGCAATCCTGTTGTGCTGCCCCCAGAGGTGTGGCTGGTGTAGGGTGTGAGCCTGCTGTGCAGCCAGCTGCTCTGGGCAGCCTGCTGTTGACAGGGAGGGCTCTGGGAAGAGCTGCCTGTGCTTGGTGCCAGAGTGAAGGGGGAGGTCAGTGGCACAACTGCCCCCTGGATAGATGTGGAAGTTTTGCAGTGGCAATTCCCACGTGTCTGGTCAGGGTCTGCAGCAGAGTCCCTCCCAGAGCCTGAGTTTTGTCTCTGGTGTCATTTGCCACCCCTCTGTGTCTCAGTTTCTCTGCTCCCCACACCCCTCCAGGAGTGTTTCTTTGCTCTTTCATTCTGCATCCCTCACTCCCCATCAGATTCCCTCACTGTGTCCAGCCCGAGGCAGCTGCAGCCTCTCCAGGGTGAGGAGATGTCCCCTGGGTGTGGAGGGGTGCACGTGGTGCCCGTCAGCTGGAGATGGGAGCTAAGAGGGTCTCCTGTACAAAAGCTGCTTCTTCATGAGGAGCCTTGGACAGAATGTAACTTCAGTTGAGTTTTGAAAGCCTTGCAAGCTTTGGAAACCCTCCTGGACGCTATCTGGACAGGAATATTGTGAGACTTTTCATACTAAAGACACTTTAATTAAGCTCCCATCATGAAAACAATTAGACCAAATTTGCTGTACTTAACTAGTCAATAATTTAGTAGTTGGATCTCATTAATAGACTTCTCCCCGTGACTGTTGCCATGTGGCAGCATTGCCAGCTGCGTGCTACGGGGATCAATCACAGATCAATATTTTCCTCCTGGTTTTTTGTCCCCTATAACGGTGAAAATGCAAAGTGAAGAAGCAAGATCCCAACCCGAGCAGCTGAGTGCAGTGGGGGACTCACTGCTGACAGACACCCTCTGCCTGGGGGGAGCTTCTCCAGCTCCTGCACCTGAGTTCCAGAGATTTGCCTGAGGGTGTCAGGAACAATCTGCAGTGTCAAGAGGAATCCCTCACTCGGGTATCGCACACTAACTTTCTAGCGTGGAGTTTACACTTGGTGTTTGTTAAGCAGGCAAATTAAAGTGTTTTGTTCCTGTTTCTTAGGACAGACTTCACTCAGAAAGGCAGAATATCAGTCACTGGGGCAGGTTTGCTCAACTGTGTGCTGGAAGCTTTCGCTCGATCCTTTTTGAAGCAAGGTGTGAAGAAGGTAAGTCACCTGTTGCTTGAATTTCTTCCCCAAATTATATTCTAATTTATTTTTCAAATTACCAGATCATCTGGGCTCAAAATGAAACTGATGTTTTAAGTCTGGCTGCTTTACATCTTTTAATTGTTGAAGAAGTTGTGTGACCTTTTCTTTTGTCTACCGAGAATAAGCAGAACAAAAACGGATTTAGTTTTATGATGGTAATAGTTTTATTTCAAATACTTATTTCAAATACATTTTTAGAACGCGGCGTGTATGACTGTGTCAGTGTCTGTAATTCATTCTTATTCCTGATTTCCCCCAGGCATTGAAACACTTCTTCTTCCTAATGCCTCATTGTACCAGCTAATGCTGTAATAATAATTTGCAGTTCTATGGCACCTTTACACTGGAATAGTCAGAAGTAGTCAACATGAATTTCTATCGTGTCACGCATTTCCCCCAGTAACTGCATTTTCCCCTGGCAGCTTGATGTGTTTACAGTAGCCACAGTCCTGGTGCTGAGCACTTCACAGGCTCTGTCTCTCAGTAGGAGTGATGGGGGAGGACAGAATCTGTCCCACGGGGGACCCGGGGAGCAGCAGGGTGTCCTGGAGCCTCCTCTGCAGCAGCTCTGGGGCTTAGGTTGGGCTCTGCAGGCTGCTGAAAGTTTGCACCTGATGAGAGAGAAGGAGGAACAGTTAATTAAACCTTTTTAATGAGGAAGTGAGAGGGGGTTTTTGCCTCCCCACTCCCCATTCCATCATGTGTGCCTGACTCCCCTGCCAGTGGGAATCCGGACAGATAAACAAAGTTAGGAGTGATTTTGAGGACACACAGTAAAGGAGTGTTTGTAACTTTGGTTATGTTGGTAGTTCTGTGCTGGTAAACATTTTGTCCAGTGCCTCTTGCATGTTGCTACCTTTCTGTCATTTTCACTTCTTGGTTTCCTTTTTAGATTCCTTTTGCACACCCCAGGCGATGGAAAATGCAAGCCCATGAGGTAGTGTTTGCAAGTGGTGGAGCCGAGCTCACATAACAAATATTTAACTGCAGATTGTTTTATCGTGGGCACGAAGGGAAGGTGGTAGATCCTTTTTCCGAAGACAGTGTAGAATTTGCTGCTCGTCTGTTAAAATGCTTTTGTGCTGGCGCTGGGAAGGAGGTGTGCCTCTGGAAATCCAGCTCTTCTGTGGCCTGTCCGGCAGAGAGGCTTTTAAGCTGTGTCTGCAGAGGTGCAGAGTTTAATGGGTAGTCAATGTTTGTTCTGCACTTGGAGTGCATCATCGCACTCTCAGCAGTGTAAATTTAGCTCCTTTAAGCCTGATCCCCCGGGGCTGGGATTTAAGTGTTTGAACTTTAGTTGAAAGGAATATATTGATTAGGCTTTGATGTAGTCGCTCCTCGCTGAAAAGCTACCGGGTAATGACTTGTACCTGCCCTTTCCTGTTTTCCTCTGCTAATGGAGGCCCCTCTCATTCCCCTTGCCTTTTCTCAACGCCGCTCTGCCTGCGAGTCGAAAGAAAAGGAGAAGCAGTTGTCACACTGTGAGGATAATTGATTCAATAAGTAACGTTTCTCATTCCCCAGGCAAACCTCTGAGCCCTGGCTGACGTCAATTAGCGCTGGGCGCTGGACACACTGATGGGCTGGGGCAGGGGCAGCTCTGCAAGGTGATGGGCTTTCCCACACACACAAGATACCTCGTGCAGCTTTGCTGTTGTTGTTGTTGATTTATTTATTTTTTTTTTTATAGTTGCGAAAAGAAATTCTATTTGTTAATTGCCTCTTTTATCACCTCTCACGGTGACTCAAACTGAGAAATCCTTTATTGTGGCAGACAGAGAGCGTGTGAGGCTCAGGTTAGAGCTGAGTGCCAAGCTTGCTTCAGTCCACAAGGCCTGACCAAACATCAGAGCTGGCAAAGTGCTACAGTTTCGGGACCCCGACAGAGACAAAAAGCATCAGGAGGAGGGATGTTGTGGGTTTTCTTCCCACCAAATAGGAGGTGGTTTCTCCCTCCCTTTGCACTGAACCTCCAACTTCAGTTCCTTTCAGTTAGAGAAGCACCTGGCTGCAGAGGAGCCCTTGGCCAAAAGCTGCAGCTGGGTGCCCTGCTGTGGGTGCCCTGCTGTGGGTGCCCTGCTGTGGGTGCCCAGCTGTGGGTGCCTTGCTGTGGGTGCCCTGCTGTGGGTGCTTCAGTGGCTTGTGCCCCTGGAGCCAGCCTGTGAGCAGCAAGGACCACTCTGATGGCATTTCTTACATCATTTCAGGGTTGCTTTCCTTCAGGATGGAAACAATTGCCCTGCTTTTTATGGGGGCCTTCCATCCTCACACACCCAGCTGCTTGAGAAGAACACGAGTGATGGCATTTCCATGGCAGAGAGGGTGTACCAAGGAGCAGGGGTGAGAAGTGGTCCAAGCAAAGCAGAACTGGAATGAAATGAGTGACCTGATCAGGTGCCCCTCTGCACACTGCAGAGTCCAGTGTCCTCTCCATTTCCCCCTGTGCTGTAGTGTTCATCATGCCTCCTAAGCAGTGGGCAGAGCTGCACTGAGTTAGTGTGGGATCATAAAATGCATTTTTAATGCTTTTTTTTTTAAGGCCTTACTGGTATGAGGGACATTGTTTAGTGGTGACCTGGCAGGGCTGGGTTAAAAGTTGGACTTGATGATCTTAAAGGCCTTTTTCAACCTAAATTACTCTATGATTCCGTGTTGTGAACTGCCCTTTGTGTGCAAAACTGGCATTTATTTGTGCTTTTTTTTTTCCCCCAGGGTATTAAAATAATGGAGACACTTCTTAAGGAGCAGTGGGGGTGATCTCTCAATGGGCAGCTGTAAGTGCAACACCTGTCTGCAGATAAGCAAATATTGTTCAGAGTTGGAGATACCTACTGCATGTTGTGCTCCTTGTAGTTCTACAACCAGCATGAAACTTTGAGGAGTTTTCAGGGGAAATAATGATTGCTGGCTTCATACTACTTAATACTTGTCCAGAGCTTCTGAATATCATGTTGATGAGATGTCTTCTGGGTCCTGTGTTTTATTTTCTCCTCTCTATTAATACACCACAAGTGCAATAGTCTTAGTAAAATAAAGCATTGGTTCTATATAAGGATTTTTACTCAAAAATAGTCTCTTCAGGGGTTATCTGTGGAGGGAAGAGTTGTTCAACTCTTAAATTAGCTTCAGAACAAAAGCAAATGGCTATTGATTACCTTCTAACAAATGTTCTTCTAAACCCTCTTTTCTCTGCTTTTTGCAGGGCCTCTGTGTGGAGTTTCCTTGGAAGCACAGATCTTACTGCCTTTGGAATTCCATGGATGCTGACTGGACTTTACTGGCACCATTTTATGGAGGAAAGAGCATTTAATAAGCACAGCTGGAGGAGGAGAAGGACACTGACTGCAAAGCTTTTACAGAAGATGAAGGGATCGTTGGTGAAAATCAGGGAGGAATGGGCATAAGCTTGGAGAGTCTTGGTTCTGTAAATTGGTGCTGACACCTCAGAGAGCAATTCCACAGGGGAGTGTGGAGCCACAGAGCCCACCCAGCCTTGCTGCTGTGCAGACAGCCCTGCCAGGCCCAGCAGGGGCCTGGGGTGGGCACAGGGAGGTGCTGGTGGTTCCAGCTGCACTGTGCAGAGCAGCAGCTGGGCAGGGTCCCTGGCCCCACTCAGCCACTCCTGCCTTCAGCTCTGGCGGCTGTGCTGGGGTGTGCCAGGGTGAGGATGCTCAGCTCTAAAGTCCACCCCAGTACAGGCTTGGTGTGGATTTGAATTCCTTCCAGAAGTGTTTCTTATTGCTTCTGAATACAAGAAACTGGAGGGGAACTGAGAGCGAGTAGCTCCTGACAAAGAGCATCTCTTGCTCTCTTCCTCCTTTTGTTCCACACGCTCCCATCAGGAGAGTTTTATTTTAAACTCTTGCTTTCAAATTCAGATAAGCACAAACTGCCTTTGATACCCTTCTCTGTGGGGGTAATAGCACACTTAGCAAACAGCCCCATTCGAGTCGGTGTTTGTTCTCTGTGCAGATTTGAACCAGTTATTTGACTGCCCTAAAGCAAAACAGTCGGGTTTGCATTTCACAGGGTGTTCTAGTCTCTCAAGTGTGATGTAAACTCTGGGTGGACTCCCCTGGGTGCTGCAGGGCTGCTTGTTTCAGTGTGCAGTGGCCTCAGCCATCCTATTCTGAAGCTAAACAAGTGTGTGCCACCGGAGAGCCCTGCCCAGCCTGGCACCTGCCAGCTCCCCAGTGCTGTAAACCCAGCAGCCTTTGCTCCGTGGTGGGTGCTGGCAGCAGGGAGGTGTTTGTCCCTACCTTGTGACAAGAGAGTCCTTTGGAAATTACCCTGGTTTTATTGGTGGAACAAAATACTTCGTCCTCTTCCTTGTGCCAGTTAACATCCTTGTGAATTTGGGCTCTGAATACTGAGCAGTAAATATTTATGTAATGTAATGGCCAAGACTAAATACATTCATTAGGATGTTTATTTTTATTGAGCTGCTGCTTTGTGTGCCCGAGGAAATTAGCAAATTACTTCTGTTTGATCCACTATGTACAGTTTTAGGACTAGTGTTTTGATTCCTGCATCACTCTGGGTTTTGGAACCAGGATGGGTAGTATTTATGTCCTCTGCTCCCAAAGCAGAAATAGTGTATGAATAAGGAAAATCCAGTAAAATCCAGTCCCCTTCAAAGTAGCCCATTGCTTACTGCTGGGTGCCAGAAGGGTTCAGGCCTCTCCTGGCAGAGGACAGCTGGGGAGGATTCTCCAAGGAGCTTTTGCTTGGAAGATCTTGGAACGATGTGTCCTGAGCTGGAGCTGAAGCCACCCCACTGCTAAAAGTGTTCCTGCCTCTGCCCAGGAGCAGTCACTGCTCTTGGGGAGGTCTGAGGAGCTGTTGGCAGCAGGGGGGTGGATGGACAGAGTCCCTGGAGATGCCATGGAATGAGTGACTGGACACAGGGGTGTGATGAGCACGTTCCCTGGGGAGCACGTGCAGGCTCTGAACGTACAGGTCAGTCCCCGTGGGCAATTAGCTTCACCCAGCTGATTTTTCTCACATGCTTGCCTCTTTTTCCCCCTCTGTGTGTCAGTATGTTTCTCCCGGTGTGTATTGTCATACCCAGATGAAGATAAACATGTTCAGATACAGAAGCCAAACCAACCAGATCTAATGCCCCCTCTCAGACCATCTGTAAGACATTGTCTCCTGTTACACTGACCTTGAGGCATAAGGAGATTGCTAATTGCTCAGAAAAACAACAACGCTCCCTGTTTATAAGTTTTATGTAATTACTCAAACGTTTAAAGCTTTCTCTGAGTGCAGTGGTGGTGGTTCCTGTGATGGTTGGACACCCTGGGGCTGGACAGTGGGAGCTTTGACCATGCTGGCCTCCCACAGTCGGTGTCCCCAGTGGTCCAGCCTCCCTCTGTTTCCAAGCAGCAGGGTGGTGAATGGAAAGGGAAGGCTGTTTTTAGATGGCTTGATTAAACTAGGTGATATACACCTGTTTAACTGTAAAAATTATGAAAATCAGTGTTTCATCCTCCTAATCGTGTTGTAGTGTCCCACTGGAGCTCCTCTGTGAACCTTAAAGGAGCATTTTGTCTGGTGTGCCAAGTCTGCCCTCCCCAGACTGGACTCGTTTCCATCCTGAGGAGCTGACAGCTCTGAAAACACAAGTTAATTCAATTTGTGATCGTTTTGCTCTGATCTAACCCCATCCTTTTAAAACTTTCTGTTCTCTGCGTTAATTTTTGCTGTGTTTATTTCTTGTGTTGTGGATTCTGTTTCTTTTGTCTCACTAATGAGACAAACATTTCAGTAAGGGGGGCAAGATTTAGAGCAATTAACCTGCTTTAATATTAATTGCTTTGTTTGCAGCAATAATGGGGCCTTGGGGAAAACCACCTTTCCAGTTACTTTTGCCATGCTCACCTTGCAGGGCAAGGAGCCCAGGGTAGGACTGGTACCCAGCTGGGACACTGGGACTGGGCATCCCCTGGGCACCAGCAAAGCCAAGCCTGGTGGTTTCCTCATCACCCAGTCCCTGTTTTTGGGGGCAGAGGAGGACCCCCTGCCATGCTGGAGGGTTGTTTGCTGTTCCCCCCTGTCCCCCCTTGTGGCTGGTTGTGCAGCCAGAATCCCTGCTGAATCAGGCTGGAGCTTGGGCATCCTGGGCTCGATGAACTTAAAGGTCTTTTCCAACCTAACCGATTCTATGATTTATTCTGTTTGGGGTTGTTTGCTGGTTGTTTTTCTTTTCCAGTGGATAAACTGCTCTCTTCAGCTGGAAACCTGGTTTGGCCAAGAGCCCACACCAGCCGAGGCTGGCAGGCAGGAGCCAGGCTCAGACACGAGGCCAATTAAAGGCAGAACACTGTAAATCTCCCCGATACCTTTGAGCTGCAGTTTGCATTAGCCGAGGAGACAAAGTTCCCAGATAAAGTGGCTGGGCATAAGTGGCCCTGATCCTCTGTGCTCTTTAGAATTCAGGGTTTTTTAAGTGCTGAATATGTAGTGGATGGTCTTTCCCTTCTAAGTACAAACAAAAAAATCTCGTGGTATTTTTGAAGGGAATAAAGAACATCCGTGGCTGGATCCTTTCCAAGAGCAAATCCTTTCATCTGCTGATTGTGGGAGTCAGAGCCAAGTGTGGGGGTCAGATCCAAGCATGGGGGTGAGAGCCGAGTGTGGGGGTCAGAGCTGATTCTGGGGGTCAGAGCCGTGTATGGGGGTGAGGGCCACGCTGGCCGCTGAGCAGAGCATCTCAAAGGCCTCTCTGTCTCTGTCTCTCTCTCTCATGGGAAGGGACAGTTCTGCCATCGCAGGTCGCCGGTGCTGGCTCGGGGGACACTGCACATTTACACTTCTTGTAACTGCCAGACGGGTCCGGAGTGCCTTGAATCCTCAGCATTAGTAAAGAAGTGTATGTTTGAAATCATACCAAGTTCACAACATCATTCT
>JANHGL010024101.1:22801-86556 GCA_024611195.1 Ceyx melanurus
GGAACAAGTGACAGGACAAGAGGAACTGGCCTCAAGTTGCCCCAGGGGAGGTTGAGGTTGGAGCTGAGGAACAATTTATTCCCTTGAGGGTTGTCTGGGGCTGTCCCAGGCTGCCCAGGGCAGGGGTGGAGTCCCTGTGACCCCTGGAGGGGTTTCCAAGCCATGGAGCTGTGATGCTGAGGGACACGGGGCAGTGGTGCCCTGGCAGTGCTGGGAGAACAGTTGGACTCCATGCTCTTAAACTTCTCTTCCAACCAAAGTGCTTCTGTGTTTCTATGATGGATTATTCTGCTTTTTAATGTCAGTGTAACTGCGGGCCAGAAGATCATGAATTAAACAGCAATTCTTCCATCGTCAGCTTTCCATTTTCCTTCCCTAGAATCCCCAGTTAATGAGGAGCGATCGCAGCTCGCCCTCCAGGAACAGGCTTTGTCAAGCCAGCCTGGGAGCTGAGGGTTATTTCCAGCAGGAGCAGGTGATCATTCAAAATCCCATTAAGCATGAAATTTCAACGAGAGCTCCACGTGCCTGAGCAAGGAATGGAAAAGGGGCTAAATGCTGCTTTGTTTCAGTGGAAAAGGGGCTAAATGCTGCTTTGTTTCACCAGCAGGAAAGCGTGACCACTCTGCCCAGCTCCCTGTGATGGTCAGATGATTGAATCCCATTGACCAGGTTAATATCGAGCCCTTGTGCAATTACCAGGAAGGAACAGCATTGGGTTTCTTTTTGCCTGCCTTTTGTGATGTGGAAGAAAGGTTTATATTTCAAATGATCTTCTAATTTGTGCAAGCAGTCCCTTGGAAAAAAAAAAAAACCAACCTTTAATTTAGGGCAGGCTGGAAGCGTGCGATTCTTGAGGTCATTCTCACAGCAAGACTTAGATTTTATTATTTATTTTTAAAATAATTTTTATGCTGAGCTCTAACCAAAGAAGCCATTAATCTTCATTACAGAATAAGCTTGATTTAAATCTGCATGGGCTCAGTGACCAAAGCTCTACCTGCAGAGCTCGGGGAGCAGGACTGGGATAGCTGGTGGCAGTGCAGCTTTGGTGGGTTGTTTTCATTCTGGGTTTCACAGCTGTTCAAAATCTAACCTTGCCAGGTGCAGGGTTGTTTTTGAAATGGGAATAATCCCACCCTCGGGTCTTACCTGCCACAGGAGGGTCAGTCTGGAGGCAGCTGGGCTCTGCAAGAGGCAAGGATTTGCTGTGCAGTGCAGGTTGTGCTGAGGGTGATGGTACCCAGCAGGGAAGGGGTTACTAGAAACCCTGCTTCTGGTTAGCTTAGCTCAGGGGTGGGGTGAGAAACCTGGCATTTAGCATTAAATGCAGAATTTAAGCAAAACTTTGAAAATGGAAGATTGATTCAAGTCTTGCCTGTGCTGAATCTGTGTCATATTAAAAATAGCAACAAACATGGAAATGGAAAACTAATACGAAAATGCCTTGTTTTGACACTTCTGACAGTGTTTAATCAGATGCTGTCAATTGGTTATCTAAAAGCGGGTTTGGTACAGTGACATTTTCCAGTGGCAGTGGGGTTGGTGAGCTCTCTGTTTTCCCTCAGCCTCAGGGATGTTTGGGGGGTGCTGTGGTGCATCCCAGCATCCCTGTCCACTCTACCCCTGCCTGAGCAAGGAGGAAGGCTTGTTTCCCATGGAGATGAAGCAAAGCCAGTCAGTGATTTCTTTTATGCCTGCTAAGAGGACATTAAGCCCTAATCAGGACGTAGCTATGCAGATGAGAACAGGTTTTCCTTCATTTTTGGTTGCCTGCTTCTGCAAATCCCTTTGCTACTCCTGCCCCTATTTCTGAGGGGCTCTCATGGCCCTGGGAAGCTTCTTCCCACTTCAGTCCCATCTCCAGAGTGTCTCCTGCCCTTCAGGCAATGACTGGACCCCCCCCATCCTGTGGGAAACCTCAGGAGCTCCTGAGCTGGGATTTCTCTCCGAGTTGTCTCTCTGGTTGGCCTCTGATGACCATTGTTCCCATAAATTCATTTGATCACTCCCGTGCCTCTTACCCATGTGCAGTGTCAAAAGGATCTCCATCTGTTAGCGTAACTTCCTACTTGTCACTTCTTTCCCTGCCTCCTCCTCCTCCTGTATTACAGCAAACAGCAATGAATTCCCTGTGTGCTGCCTCTGACACTTGTGATTTGATGTCTCTGCCTCGTGTCTGTCTGTCTGTCTGCTGCTGCTGTAAGCCAGGGGATCCTGGGCTTCATTAAGCTCTCGCTGGA
Source organism: Ceyx melanurus (assembly GCA_024611195.1). Lineage (NCBI taxonomy): Eukaryota > Metazoa > Chordata > Aves > Coraciiformes > Alcedinidae > Ceyx > Ceyx melanurus. Next base: position 25,045 of record JANHGL010024101.1, read on the forward strand.
GCTCTGCTGCTGATGTGCTCGTGCTTGTCATCCTTGCCTGTATATCCTCAGATTCCCCTAGAATTTTATGCAGAAACAGCAGCCAGAAAAACTCAAACCACTGAGCCCAGCTGTGAACACCATGAATTAATCTTTTTTTTTTTTTTCCCCTCCACTCTTGGCATTCATGCAGGAGCATGGTGCTTGTGGTGTATTTTTCAAGTAGTTGCAGTTATAAAATCTCTTCAAGTTTCGAGTAGCTGGTGGGTCACGAGCTCCTATTAGCACTTTTCTTGGCAGCATTTCTCTTCCTTTGCAATGTGAGCGCTAATATCATTAAGGCAGCTCCAGGTATCAGTCTTGCCTATCATCCAGTTGCATGAAGTAAATTACCCATCTGAGTAGGTGTAAAAACCCTCCTCCATGGGTGGCCTTTCTGTCTGGACAGAGAACCCAAATCCTCATCTTGTACTCGAAGGAACCCGGGTCTGTTTCACGTTCTGAAATGCAATACCCAATTCAGGTGATTTTCAAATGAACGTGGCAGCCTAGAAATTTCAGAAGTACCTCGTAGAGCTTTGCTAATTTTAATAATCTTGAGCCTGACAGCTTTAAAGTGCAGCAGTGGAGATGAATCTGAAAAGCTGAGATGCTTCTGGCTGCGGCACCTTCTGCGGGCGGCCGCGTCCTATCGCAGCGAGAGCAGCTGCGAAGGCTCTCTGATGTAGGTGCAATAAAACACACCTTTAATTACTGACACAATTAGTTCTGCTGATGTTCACGGCGCGTTGTACAGCTCGCTGAAAGCTTCATGAATATTTATGCCATCATCCACAAACCAAAAAGTATAAAAGAACTTCTGTCGGAGCCTGTTATTTCATCTCCCGTAAACGCACGGTGCTCTTCAGGGTATTCCAAAAAACTCCCCTTGTGACTTGGAGAGCTGCAGTTTCTGTTCTTTCACTTTGGATGAATTTGGCTGGGGTTCTGAATAATGTCTGGATTCTTTCTGAGTCATTTGGAAATAACAGGATAATACTCTGCCTTCAGACAAAGCATCTGGCTGAAGTTGTGTTCAATCTTTCAGTTTAAGATCACATTTTCTGCTCTGCAGCAGGATTGCCCTTTAGCACAAGCTTTTCCCTGCCCATGTGATGCAGGCTGCTGCTGTGCTCAGGATGCAGGGACTTCCAGAGAAGCAAAACCTGTGGTGTGGACCTCCTGGTTGGCAGGTTCTGGAACAAGGCTGCCCTTGTGGACCTCCCCTTGCAGCTTTAATTTCCTTGGAGAGTGGTGGTGCAGACCCAGCCACAGGGATGAGCTGCACACGGTGACCACCACTTGATGTACCACCCTGTGAGGAGCCCAGTCCACATGGGGCATGGTGGGGAGTGATGCTGCTTGATGCCAGCCCAGCAGTGCCATTGTCTCCACTGCCTTCCTCTCCCATCACTGCCAGGCTGTGTGTGTCTGCAAACCAGTGCTGGAAACGCCGTGCGGTCTGTGGTGGTGTGGGCAGGGGAACCAGTAAGGACCAGTGCCTGGCTGGTGTAACCTCTTGTTCCTCTGCTGTCCCGGCGTGCCTCCTGGTAGTGACGAGCTGATTTCAGTGCACACAGCACAGTGCCTGAGCAGGTCATGAATAAACCCAGCTGGCTGCCACCGAAGTTGGCATTCCCAAGGCCTCATGTGTGAGGCAGAGAAGTGGGCTGGGAATAAACAGGACCCTCCAGTCCCCGGGAAAACTGCTGAGTGGCAGATGCAGCCCCCCCCACCTCCCCAGAGCATCCCTGTCTCGCTCTCCCCTCGCTGTCTCTGTAGGGCTGCAGATGATGAACCACAATACAGTCCAGCCCTTGCAGAATCACATTCAATCCAAGGTGCTCGTCACAATCTAGGATTTTAATTATCCTGTCTGCCCAAGTTTGGTTCTTGGTGTTTTAATGTTAACTCCTGTTTGCCCCGGTGAGGTTTGGGTGGCCCAGTAATGAGTAAATTGTGTTTTAATTCAGTTGCTGTTAATACCATTGGTGTTTGCAGCTGCAAGCATCTCCAGTCCCCAGTGCCCCTCACCTGGGGAGCGCTGCCACTTCATCCACCCTCCCTTCCTTTCCACGGTGCACAGCTGTCTCCTGCTTCTGTAATATTTGTTTAATTTTAGCTGTCACTAGTTACATAACTATCCACTTTTGCCTGCAGTTTTCAAGGTCAGAATCAGGTTTTCCTTGAGCAAACAGCGAGTGCCTGCGTGGGGAACAGGAGAGCTGCAGCCAGACAGTGTGTGATGTAAGGGGAGCATCTCAAGGCTGGTTGTTGTAGTTCTCTGCCTCGTGTGCTTTGGGAGAATTTGTCTCTTTTAGTCAGTGACTCTCTAATTGCCCTGTGTGCCCACTGGCATCACAGGACAGCCCCTTCCTTCTAATTACAGGGACACAAATGAAACCTGTGCTGTGGGATTGATGCCCTCACACTTGATGGCAAAACTGGGGTGGGTTTGAATTACCAGCACCAAGTCATGTTCTGTGAGCTCTACCTGATGCTTGGCTAAACTTTGGGGTAGATCAAATCTATCCCCATTTTTCCAGCTAATTCCTGCAATGTTTGGAAGTTGCTGTGGCCCTGAAGACATTGGATGGCAGAGCCCAAAGTGATTCCCCATGTTTCTCATTCCTGGGTTAGTGGTCCTGTCCCTTTGCCTCCTGCACGACAGTGGAGTCGAAGCCAGAGAAGGATAAGTTTATCAGAGCAGTTTCTAGGTAGGTTCCAGCCATGGTGGCCCAGAATGCTGCACCAGCCTCAAGAGATGAGAGGCACAAAATGGGCAGTTTTGGTCCCAGCCCCAGAAATTGGGACAGGTTGGAAAGTTTGCTTGAGCTGGTAAGCTGGGCACAACAGTCTGCAAATAATGTGTGGATGTACCCCTAAAAATCACCAATTATTGCAGATTGTGCCTGTAAATACAGCTGCAGCAGAAGCTTTGGTTCTCCCAGTGCCCTCCTGCACGGGGAGTTCTTGGTGGTGAACACTGGGGGAGACCTTGTCCTGCAGAGCTCTGAGACTGTGGCACTTAGAGCCTTTCCCAGGTGCTGGGGAAGAGGGTTTTGTGCTGGTGGTAATTGGCAGTGGGTATTTAAGAGGTGTATATGAGTTCATATATCTGACAGCAGCACTTTATTTTTCCAGCTGTATGGCTCTTTGGCCAGCTCATTGGAAGTTGATTGACTGCCTGGCTGGAGGGAAGATGACGATGAGTCTGTCTCCCACCCGTCAGCCCTTAAGGAAGAGTGTGATAGATGGAACTTGAGTTATTTCCAATTGTGAAGTCTTGATTTCTCTGGGTGAGGAGCTTGCAAAACATCTGCCTGCATGAAATGAAGTCCCCTCGCCAGGGCTGCTCTTTGCCTTCAGGAGGGGCTGGGCCCCAGTCCTGAGATGACTCCGTGTGAGAGTCACCATCAGAGGCAGGACTGGGTCCCCATGTTCACACTCTCTTAAGGAGAACAAATACTATGTTTTAAATCTGTGAACTTCAAATAGCTTGGAAACATGACAAAATATATCGCTGCCTCCTCTACTTTCTGACAGATAATTTTGTTCTGTTACAGCTGACTGGATAGCTGTAAATATTTCGTGTAGTCTTCTTCCTGGAGGCTCCGACAACATGCCCAGGGCGGGTGGATCTGTTATCTCCATCTTACGGATGGAAAACTGAGGCCTGGAGAGGCAAAGGGGCTTGCACAGGCTTATGAAAAGCTGTGGCAGGGCTAAAATTTGACCACAGCTTTCCCAGATTCTCAGTAGGTGCCTTAACAGAGCCTCATTTGGACTTTGTGTTGAAAAATACAAAAGGTTTTGGTTTGGGTTTGTTGTTTGGTTTTTTCCCCACTGTATTATGACTACTAATTTCCTATTTGAAAGTAGCTGGAGGAACACAAACCCCTGCTGTAGCTGTAAATTCAAGCAAATTTCACTTTCAGCTGTAGCAGCTCAGGAGCAAGACAACGGTCTTGTGGCAAGTATGTTAAAATGGTGTTGATAAACAATGGGTCATTTTCAACCAGAGGCAAAAGTACATGTTGAGGTTTGTAATCCTGGCTGCAAGAACAGAAGAACTTCATAGGAAAACTAAATCCATTAACTGAAGTTTTAAAGTGTTGGCTCTTTGTTTTTAATGATGCATGGCTTGGAATGGGCAGGGAATGGAGCTTTGGGGGTAAGAGATGGGTGATGACACCAGTCAGGATTTTATAGCCCTCATGTATAATGAATAAACCAAACCCAGAGGACTTAGAGCTCTGGAAATAATTGGAGTGTTCTTTTGATTCCTGGAAGTGAACAAATACTTAAGAGGATGATGTAATGATGTCACCCAGAGACTGCTCTGCATGGTGGACCTGTCCCAGTCCCCTGATCTCTGCCTGGACCACTGTCCTCTGCCTTGTTACAACCCCCCTGGACCCTGCCCCTTGCTGGCTTTCCTGTGTGGGGTGTGAAAGAGTCTGAAATGTCAGACTGCTTCAGTTGAGGGCTCCCCAAGGCAGCTTGGGCAGTGTGGTGACAGCTGAAGGGCCTGGATACCCCCAACTCTCATAGTTTCCCTCTGTGGTGTTGGGGAGCACCAAGATGAAGTGAAATGCTGTTGCTGGAGGGATGGCTGTGCAGGGAAGGCTTTGTGTGTGTGCTTGTGTGAGCTCTGACTGTGGAACCATCTCCTGCGTGAGTCTGAAGGGTTAAAATGCACACTAAAGAGCAGCAGCAAAATAATGGGCTCTAATATATTCTGCCAAGATAGTGTACTGTTTCCAGTGCTCTGCAGCTGACAGTTTTCTGTTTTCAATAACTTAAAAAGTGGAGCCACAGAATTTCAATCACCTTCCATCTTACCAAGAGCTTGACTCCTCCAGAATAACTCAGAGGAATTGACTCAACCATATTTTTCATGTTTCCTAAATGAGCAGTGCAGTGCCATGGAAATTAGGATGGAGCGGGGAACAGACAGCTGCTCCATCTCCATCCTTCTGAGGAGATGAAGGTCAGAGGCACCTTCGTCGTTCTCAACATTTTTCCTCCCAACTGGCTGGTGAATATGAGCACAGCCCAGTGCAATTAACTCTGAAGGAAACAAATTCTTATGGCCTCTTAAAAGGATGGAGAGCGAGTGCTTTTGATGATGTTAGGCACTGTATTCGGTGGTGTTGTTTTCCTACTGTATCTTGGATCTTGAATTGATCTACATGAGATACCAGAATTATAATAGCTTCTTGTGGGCTTGATGTTCATAGTGTAACCTCCACTTCTCCCCTCTCTGTGGCTGCACAAATATCAGTGTTTCTTCTTGGGTAGTCAGACTAGACCCTCCTTTGTGCCCACGGGGCACAGACCTGTCACTGATCTGTCTGTCCTCCTTGTTTGTCCTTTGTCCTGTGGCAAAGCTGGAAATCACCTGGACTGTCACCTTCCCGTTCCCTTCTAGGCAGAACTAGCTTTTGGTAAACAACCCTCAGATTAAACAGACCTCTTAAATTTGGGTATGTGCAATTTAAGACCAAGTGAGGGCATCAGAGGAAACAGCTCCTTGTTTAAACTGAGGCCAAGTGATAGAAAGGCTTGACCTTTGTCTACATTTAAGATTCTTTCTGAAACCTTCATCTTGTGCTGGCTCCTTGCTTGAAAGTGTAGCTTTGCTTGTGGCATCACTTGGCTTTCCACAGCCATGAACTAGAGAGATTCTCACTTATTCACATATTGAAATGTCATTCTTCTGTCTGAAATAATATGAATGGACTCTGCAGAAAACAAGATTAAAACTTACCTTCCCCTCTTGTGCAACAACCTCCCAGTTTACACCTAAACCATGGCCAATTTCTGTATCTTCAGTCCATGTGTTTTGTCTTCACTCTGTTCTCAGGCACCTCAGTCGTGCACTGCTCAACTGTTTCTTGATGCTGAATCCCAAGCCTGGTCCTTTCTTCAGTTAAAGTAGTAATTACAATGAAAAACAGATACAAAAGATGTGTGCTAGAGGCTATTTTCTAAACAAACTGTATTTCGAGGTTCTCCTGAGAGTCCTCTTGCAGATCTCTGAAAGAATGGCCCCATTTCCCACTGCAATTCAAGATGTGTGAAGATTTCAGACCTCACTGCCTCGTGTTTTCTTTATTTGTTAGAGAAAGTAGCTCTGGAACCTGTATCCTGGATGTGTTTGAAACTTATGTTACGGAACAGCTTTCGCTTAATGGCACATTTGTGACCTAGGAAGCCAGATTAGCTCTGAGTACCTGTATAAATATCCTATATGGGTATTTTTGATGTGCAGAATTCAGCTCCTTGCCTTTGAGACCCTCACAGTGAACGTGCTGGTGGTTTAGCAGCGAGGGGGTTAAGTCAGAGCTCACTAAAACCTTCTTTAAGCCTGTGCTTGTAAAGCAAAGGAGGATTTCTAAGTAATATGCTACTTGAGCTCATTTTAGCCCTGAGCCTTTCTTAAGGCAAAACCCATCAACTGCATTAGGAAGTATACATACTAGTCATTATGGAGGGGTTTTAGACTTCCCCGAGGAGGTGTTTAACTAATAAGAAGGTTAACTGTGCATATATACTTGTCAGTCAAGTGAACAGTAGCCTACAAAATCCTCCCATAAAGGAGAACAAATAAAGAAAAGAAAAAAAAATAAATGGAGCCTGCGTTTCCCCCATCCACAAAGCACGGTTTCTTCCCTCCCTGGATCATTCTGTTTGGTGTGGAGTGCTTCGTGACTCCTAGGGAGGAACTGTTGCCATGAGCATGACCTTAACTGCTTTAATGCAGCACAATAACATCTGCATTATTTCTGTGCCGTGGTTAGGCAATAATAATTTTCAGTTTAATTTAAGCATATTCCTGTTTACACGTTATACATGACTGGAAGTTATTGATAGGCACCTGGTCACGCTTATGGTGCAGCCTGTAATCGTGCACAGTAACATTTAATGATTTTCTAAACCAAAGGCTTTTCATCTCTCTTAAAGACTGGCACGTGCAGAAAATCAAACCCCTGGTAATGAACTTTACGGCAGAATTGTCTTGAACTCGGGACGTATTAAAGCTTGAAAACAGTCCAAATAAGGATTTTTTTGAAAGCATGCTTAACAGAAAACGTTGCAAGTGACTTTGCAGCGTGACATTAAATCTGAATTAATTTTCTATGTATGGGGACCTAACCAGATTCCCAAACTCTTCATATGGGCCAAAGTCTGAGTGTAGAGCAGACAGCAGTGAGCTGCTGGTGCCTTCTGTGGACTGTCAGAGCACCAGTGGGTGGTCTGTGCTGAAAACTTCTCCATCATGTGTGTTTTCTTTCTGCCTTTGGGAGAAAGCTGTAGTGCCAGGATAACATTGCTATTTAACTTTTAGAAGTCCCAACGTGCCAAAATTGCAAAACTCCTGCCCATGCTCCTGCTTTCACTACCCCCAGTTTGGAGCCCTTTTCCATATTGTTTTGAATGCCTCAGGTTTGACATCTCTCAGCCTTCAGTGGTCTTGTCAGGAGACGGAGTGAGTCACAGCAAAAAAGCCCTTTAGGCAGATCTCCTCACAGCCCAGTTCTCCTTAATCTTTTAAATTGGAAATTTACTGTTGCAGAAAGCCCAGGGTAAGTGGCACCAGTAGAGCTGCTGGAGCTGTTCCCTGTGACACTTCCCAGGGAACTGGGCTTTCCTGGGCACAAACGTGAGGGTAGGTGCCTGGGGAAAGTCCTGCATGAGCAGCTGGGCTGTGGCTGGGTCAGTGGTGATGTTCTCCTGGCTGCCCAGCAAACCATCTCTGTGTCACCGCTGGCTGCGGATGGATCTTGAGCAGGGGAATTCCAGGCTTCCTTACACAAAGCTGCATCAGTGGGGCATAAATCCACAACCTTCCAGTTTAATGAAGCCATGAGGCCGGGTGATGTGCCTTTGGTTTCCTCTTGCTGTGCTTGTGTTAAAGCTGAGCTGCCCCTTTCAGCTCGTGCAGCTTTGAGGCGGTGGGTGCTGGTGCCTGGTTGGTGTAAAACCATCGATGACACAACGCTGCTTTTGAGCCTCATTACTGTTGCCAAAGTGCTTAATAATGGCATTATCAAACTGGAATTGAGTTCCTGCAGGGTGGTTTGAGCCAAGTTTGTGACAGCTGATCCACAGTGGCTGAGTCACGGCCCTTCCCCGCTTCCCAGACCCTCGATAAATCTTAACTCCTTGCACACATTTAGCTGGTTTGAATTTGTGTTATGAGAAGTGGGAGGAATTCAGTCCCTCGAGGGATGGCAGCACTTCCCAAGAGATTGTTTTGTCTGCTTTGCAGAACTCGGGCTCCCATCCCCAGCACCAACCCTTTCCTTCCCCCCTTACCCCCCAGATGTTTCCTTGTGAGAAGCTCCAGTGCCACTGGTGTTGTGCTGGGGACTTTTTATACTGAAGCCTGTTAAAAATGCTTTTTCTTGTAATTCCTTAATGGTTCTGATAGTTATTCCTTAATGTTTCCCTCCTCCCAGCTGGAAGCCAAGCTCTGGTTCCTTTCCTTTTGACCTCAGTGCCCATCTAACCTTGGTCTTGGCTTCCTCACAGCATTGTACAGGTAGTTTTGAGTTGATTATTTTTCTGCTGTTATCTCCTTAGCTTCCAAACCAAACAACTGTTAAAGACCCAAATCTCATAATTCACCTGTAATGTCACACACAGGTGAAATCCTTGCTGTTGTTCATGTCGTGCTGCAGTTGTTGGGAGAGAAGCTGTGAAGCATGGGGGTTTCTGGAAGTTGCTGTTTAAAAGGCTTTATGAACTTATTCTTTTTGGGGTGGGAGGATTTGGATGAACAGTCAAGCAGTGCCATGGCACCAGGGTAGGGCATGCTCCCCTGCCCTCTAAGAGCCCTCTTAATGCACAATAATTAGTGAGCTGTGTAAGTAGGATTGCTTTGGAAATGATATTTCTCTGGATGCATATTGGTGTGTTTTGCCCAATTCATCTTGGCAAAGTGAATCTGGAGAAGCAATTCCTCCTGCTTCTCTTGCTCTGTGTCACCCCCACACTCTCATTGTCCCCTTTACAGCTGAGAGCCTCTCAACCCAGGTCCTCAGGTTGTGGGTTATACCCCTGCAGGACTGCTTGGGACCAGGGCATGGGGAGGAAACCAGGAATGATCTTAGTTCCAACCAGGCTGAGAACGCTGTGTGCTGTGGAGGTACAAGGATGGGGCAGGACACTGCTGCCTGCACTGAGCTGCTGGGACAGGACACTGTTACCTGCCCAGAGCTGCTGGTCCTGCCACCAGAGCATGCTTCTCTTTCAGCATGGTGCTGTCCTTGGAGGCTTTGAACAGCTGCTCAGACTGTGTTTGTGCAGAGGGCATGCTGGAATTCTCTGGAAAAGATGGATGCTTTCTTTGGAAGAGACTTTTCTTGCTTGTAATTACCACGAGGTGATTTAAGGTGCTCCAGTGACAGGAAAACATTGCCCAGGTTGGTATCTCAGGGAGTGAAAAGCTGCTGCTGGCTGCTAACTGTGTCAGCCTTCAGGAGCGTGAAGCAGCACAGCTCACCCTGGCATGTCCTGCACCTTCTGATTTGGCTCTGCCTTCCCTGCTCCTCTCCGTGCTGCTCTCTGCTTTATTGCACAGTGAGCCCAAATCCAGCAATTTACATTCCTCTGAGCCTGACCGACTCTTCCCACTGCTGATTGCTCTGCAGACACCATGAGGTATCACTACACACAGGCAGCTTTCAGCGAGGGAACGTGTTGTGTTGGGGTTTCCTTGATTACAGCATCCTCTGCCCCGTCTTGCACTGCCTGTTGAATGGAAACAGCCCTTGAGTGTCCAATGCAGCCCAGTTGGCCTCTTGCCTTTGGTGTGGAAAGTGCATGGAAAGAGAAGCTGAAGCAAGAAAGTGATGCTGGAGAGTAAATAAGAGGTTTTTTTTGTTTTCAGCCTGCTCCAGAATAGATTTTCTCTGCCTCTGTGAGCTGGCCAGGGGATCTGGGACAGGGTGGGGGAGCCTCAGGCAGCTGATGGCTGGTGTGAAGGGGGTAAATCATGGCTTGCCTTGGAGGGGCTTTGGCAGCTGTTGAGGGAGGAGATGAGGCCAATCACAGACCCCTCCTCACTCTCACAGCTCAGCTGCCACCAGCAGAAGTTTCTATTGGTCTTGCACATCAGTTGATCGTGGACCAGTTTTCAGGTTTAAGGAGGTTTTGCAATGCTGCTGTGGCCTGAACAGGGAAAGGGCATAACATTGAAACTAAATGAATAAGACTTTGAGGTGCTCTTTGGTGATTGCAGGTGTATGGAGGATAAAGGATCCATTAGTTTGGGATGCAGGTGTGATGTGATCATACAAGGTTATGGAAATGTCAAGGTGGGAACAAGATTTTGGGAAATAGTGATTTGGGAGCATCTGTGATGGCATCAGGGTGGAGGAAGAAAAACATCAGTCAGCAGCTGTTTTGGGAGTTGCCTGATGTTCTACAGATTCAGGTGCCACCATCGGAGTGGGAGTGATGTCTGCTGCAGTGGTCTGAGCTGCACGGGGTCAAACACTGTCTCTGTCTGGGTGCTGAGCATCACTCACACGGGAAGCTGGGATGGGCACGATGCTGAGCACAGCCCGAGGCAGCCAACAGCAGAATCACTTTTCAGGGGGAGTGGAAAGTTCCTGAAGCTTGAGGGCCTTGACACAACCTGTCCACATTTTCAAGGGAACTAAATTGCTTGTTTCCAGAGGGATTTATTTTAATTTCAGCTTTTTGGCCCTGAATGCAGCAACAGTAATGGTCTGTCTAAACAACATATGGTGATGCTGTACAGAGATGCATGAGCTCATTCAAATGCTGAAAAGTTGATAGCTTAATTAGCTGCTGAGATCCCTCCAAGGGGATACAGCTGGAAGATGCCCAAGGTCCCCTGCTTCTCAGGCACCCGCTTTCTGGCTGCTAAAATCCTCACTATGCACTTTGGTGCCTGCCCGTGGTGGGGCCACCCCCCAGCAACACGGGAACCTGCTGGCACCAAAGAAGACCTCCTGGCAAGATTCCTCTGGATGAAAACTTCCAGGGAAATAAATGCCTTCAGCTGCAGGAGCTGTGCTCCCTGAAGCAATGTCTGGGTATGGCCAGGGCCTTCCTCCCAGGATTTAACAACCTGTCCTAGAACAAGCTGACTCGACGTCAGCAGCGTGTTCTGAAAGCAGCACGAAGGAACCTGCTCCTACAGTGGTTTTTATTCTTCCTTTTGGCTGCTTTCAGCATGATGGGCACATCCTTTGATCGTGTTTTATGGTCTATCAGTCTTTGCCATAACTATTTCTATCGCTCTTAACTCCAGAGAGCCTGATTGCTTTGTTGCGTTTGTTCCAGGGGGTACCTGCCTCGGTCTCTCTTCCCCTCGGCTCCCTTTGCTGTGGGATAAGGCAGCAGTTAGGGTGTCTGTGTGTAGATTAAAACACTCAGGCTCGAGTCGAGTGGCCCAGGGTGATGCTCAGTGATGCTCTGGCACAACCTCAGTCGTGTCTTTGGTTGTGTAAGTAGTGCTGAGCCATCCTGGGGTAGACATGGCCATCATGGAATGTTTATCACAAGCTTCAAAGGAGCTTTTTAGCTGAGTTTGCTGGTCAGGTCTTCAAATTTATTACTCTGAGAGGTTAAAAAATAGATGAATTGTAAGTATTCCTCGCTGGTTATGATTAGACAGTACTCTCTTTAATTGGCAAGAAGAGAGGTTCTTTTTTACATTTCCTAATGCTAAAGCCAAAAAATTATTTTTTTTTTTTAGTAGAAAACCAGCCAGTCATTGCATAAAATTTGATTAAAATTCAAAATAAATGTATTTACATATGGTAAATATGTTCTACCTGCTCCATGTATGAGAGTTTCTGCTGAGTTACTCTTATTAAGAACGAGCAGAAATGTATAAGGTCCGGTACATTAGATACTTTAAAGCGTGGCAAAAAAGCAGCTTAAGATCAATTTAAAGGTTTCATTTTCAACTGCAGCTGGTGGAAAATCTTTACGGAGTCTTCTGTGAAAAGTTTTAACCTGCAAACTCCAATTTCATAGTTCATTCATATGTGGAAAGTTAATTTGAGATCCGAGTGGTTTTGATCTGATTAGCAGGACAAGTTCTCCTCCATTTCTAGAGGGGGGATCGGAGATCTCTGTGTGGGTCTCGGTGATGGGGGTGCCCGGGCAGACCCCTGGCACTGGCCGATGCTGGCACCTTGTGCCAAACGTTTTCCTTCTCTGTTGGCGTTTCTGGCAATGACCCGTTGGGTGAGGCACACGTGTGACTTTGCAAGGGCACAGAAGCATCCTAAGCATGAGCTGGGCTGGTTTAGGAACACGAGCAACCCCTTTTCCTGGTGGCAGGTGGGGGTGCTGGCTGTGGGCAGCCTGGGGCATTGCTCTCCACAGCCTGATTTCGTTGGCATCTTGCAGGGTCAGTGCTGGGAATGTCCCTGAGCTCCAGAGATTTTGAAGTGATGTCATTCCAGACTCCAGAAGCCTGAGGCATTGTGTGGGTTTCAGCTCCTGTGGGCATCAGGAAGGGTGCCCACCCCCAGCAGCCACTCCTCACAAGCGACTCTGTGCCTGAGATGGGCATGGGTGTTTTCCACCCTGCTGGACAGGTCAGACTGGCCACCAGGGCCCCAGGCTGCTGCTCTCCTCTCAAATCCTAGCTGAGCACATCACGCAGTGATGTTGGGTTTTCTGCCAGGAGCACTCACTCCGAGTTTCTCCACACCCCCTCTGAAAGGGAGAATGCCTTTTTGCATTTATTACCCAGACCGTCGCCTTCGCACTCCCAAGATTTTTATCCAATGTGACTTTTCCTAACCTTGTGGAAATTGCAGTGATGGAAGATGCATCAGCAATTTTCAATCCCATTCCTTTTCCAGCGCTGCTATCGGCTTGCTTAACAGCGTAATGAATGAGTTCACAGGGGCTTCTCTTTTACTACCTTCCGAGTGTTTGAGAGGAGCTGTGTTCTGGTCAATGAGACGGGTGGTAGCGAGGCAAGGTGAACTAAAGTTTGCCTTGTTTCACACACATCTAACAGAATATGATTAAATATTAAAAACTACGCAGTTAATTCTGCTGTATTTACCAAAAGAAGATTTTTTTTTTTCCTGAGGAGTGGTTGTTATGGAAACGGTGGCCCTCTGTCCTTCCAATCGGAAAAGATTTATTTTGAGGGAGCCAAAAACCTTTACATATTCAGCACGTATAAAAAGGTGAGATCATAATATCCATCTTAATATCTTCTACGAGGCTCCAAAAACTTTCCCGACGATGAGACAGCGGGGCAGGGTGGTGAGTAAGGAAAACCTGAGAGCATCTGTGAGGTGAAGAAGGGAACTGGGACAGTCCCAAAGGGAAATGAGGCTGCTGGGGTGGAGACACCCTCAAGTGCACCCCCTGCCCGGGAGAACAAACCCCCAGCCCCAGGAGCTGCCTCTGGCCAGGCTGGGGTGTCACGGGGGGCTGTGGGGACACGCTGGGAACACGGATCCTGCTTGTGGGGCTCTGGGGGGATTGTAACTGCTGACGGGGCTCTGCAGTGTCCTGAAGGAATTTTGGATCCAGCATGCCAGGAATTGGCATTCCAGCAGCTTCGGGTGGCAACTTGAATTACTGTAATTCGCTGAGCAATTGCATGCATTTAAAAAAAAAAAAAAAAAAGTCATTCCTGGACTAATAACTAAATAACATGCCCAAAGCTGCACTAGATAGCAGGAAAATTGTTCCCTGAAGTACCTTCAAATTGAAAATCAAGCTTCAGCTTCACTATGTTACTTGTGTCTTTTGTGCTCGCTTACAAAAAAACATTTAGGGCTCAACTACAGATTAAGGACTTATTATTTTTTTTTTCCCCACTGAAAATAAATTACAAATAGAACTCAAATTGGAATTTTCTGTTTTATAAACGTTTCAATATACGCATTTAGTTACCTATTGTACTTCTGATACTTGTCCAATAGGGATTTTTTTTTCTGCATTAGTCGTTTCAGGTAACAACTTGGATACAGCTGAATCTGGGTATTATATTGAAGTGTAAACATTGAATTATTTTTTATTTTGGAATGAATCCACAATGTTTAACTGCACTGATTAACTGCACAGGCTTTTGGTGGTGATGCTGAAGGAGGGTGCAGGGAGGGAGCGTGGTCCTGAGGTGTCCTCTCGGATCTGCCACTGTTGCCCCTTGACAGAAAAGGTGTAAAAATGGGTCTGAGAGGAGATGCCTCATCTTGGAGGCGGCTGGTCACACGCAGAGCATCACCTTGTCTCGGGGTGACATGTAGTGTTGGCACAGCCAGGCTCGTGCAGGGCACTGATGGACGAGCGGGTTGACAAGCCTGCAGTCAAGGTAGACTCCTTTCTAGGACTGGAATGAAAAGCTGACTCTGGTATTTCCCTGTGTAAGCATTTTGATTGTAATTAAGAAAGACACTGCTTGCAAACTCTCATCTGAATTTAACTCGCAATATTTCACCGTGTGCCAGAAATAGTTTATTAAGCTTTCAGATCAAATAGAAGCTAATACAGGGAATGGAAAATCAATGCTGCTTTAATTAATCTTTTGTTTTTGAGGAGGGGAGGAGGGGAATGTCAGTTTCAATTCAAAAAAGTGGAGTTAAACACTTCCAAACTCCTACAAAAGTACAGCTTTTGGTAAAAAAAGGTGCAATGGAGGAAGGAGGGACCATGGCAAGCCAAGACCCAGGCTTTTGATGCCACGAGCTCATTCAGTCCCTGCAGCAACACCCATCACTCACTACAGTTCACAGAGCACCATCGTGCCAGCCTCTGGCTGTGCTTTGTTTGGGTGAAAACGGGGGCCTGCAGAAATCATTAACATTGCTCCATGCCACTCATCCTCCACTTTGCTGGTCCTGGGCAGAGTGTGATTGTCACCTTCTGTGACTCACCTTGCCAGCTGTCTGGGGAAGAAAGTGAATTTCAGTTCTACCTGATGCGCTCCAGGTTCTGTTGCTCGGGGGGTTGCACCACGATACGATATTTTCCTCTTAGGTTGTGCACTAGAGAAAATGGCATTTGGGTGACTTTGAGGAGCTTTGTCCTGTCAAATACGTTCTTTACATCTGTTTAAATCATTTTTAAACAGTGTCTTTCACTTTTCGGGCTGTGTTCCCAGCGTTCAGGTGTAGGAAGCAGCAGTTTGCAGCCACTGAGTCCCCCGTTCCTCCCCCTGGGACAATTCCCATGTCAGGGTGGGGAGCTGCTCTCCATCTCAGGGCATTTCCCACCCTGCTGCTGGGGGCTGACCCTGCTGTATTTTCCCTCATGGCCAGGAGTGAGGCTCTCTGGACAGCTGCAGAAGGACCTGGATGTGGGTGGAGAAATTAACTGGTGCCTTCCTGGGGGTGGCACTGGCTGCCCTATCCTCACCAGAGCTGTTTGTTTCCATTCCTGTGCGTGCGTAAGCAAGAGGCTTTATGTGACAGTGATCTGTGGAGAAGAGCGTGGTCTTCTTCAAACACCTCCATACCATATGTTCTAGATGGATATGGACCTTCAGCTGAAACCCATCAGTGGTGTTCCTCTAGTCACAATTTTAGCAGCCTCTCTTTTGCCCCTGGCCATGGCGTGCCTATCATCACCAGCTAATCAAGCTCCTGGGGAGAGACTCTTTTTTTCTCCCAGATTTGGGAGGCAAACTCCCTCATTGTAATCTCCTTTGCTCCTCCTCTGCTGTTGTAGGTCTCCAAGATGCCCTGGCTGCTGTGGTCTGCGCAGCTGAGGTTCTGTGGCTGCAGGTGACAGATTTCTGACCATAGCAGTGTGCTGCAAAGGCTTTTTGGAAGGAGATCTGGAGTGATGTGCAGTCTTGCAATTAACTTGGGTTATTAGTCTGACAGATCTATCCAGGAGGGGAGTTGTGTGCTGTATTTATGTGCAGTAAGAAGGAAAAAAAAAATCCTTCTTTGCAGAACTTCTCCTGGATGTCATTGAAAATTAGGCAAATAAATTTCCAAGGAGATGGTAATGAACTCACAGATGATGAAGCTGGGTTTTTTGGAAGACACACGTGACTCTCAAACCCTGCTAACCTGGGGGCTGGGATGGGCTCCCAGGGTACACCCAGCCTCTCTGAGCCATGTGGGCTGATGGAGGAGCATCATGATGTATCATGGGCAGCAGAGGTGAGAGGGTGCTGAGCACCCTGACCTGGCTCCAGGGATGTTATTACTGGTGCCTGCTGTCCTGGGGTGTTGTATGGCCTCTGATGAGGTGGAGACCTGCTCAGTGGGCTTTAGGTGGAGCCTCAAAGGTGTTTGCACCCCCTACCAAAGCACGTCCCCAGCAGGGCAGGCCAGCAGCTCATCCTGCACGGAAAGCCTCTTATCCTAAAAGAGCCAAGTGTGTTTAACCAGCCCCTTGGAGCTTGTCGAGTTCTGGGGGAAGGTCAACAGTAAGAAAATGGGTCTCTGTAGGAAGCTCTGTCTCAAAGATGTGGCAAATCCCATTCAGGTCTTGGTCCGTGTTTAGAATCATAGAATCATAGATATTAGGGGTTGGAAGGGACCTAGAAGATCATCTAGACATGGTTAGGCTGTGTGATGTCTCCTGCAAGATGAGTTTTGGGGTTTGGAGCCTTGTGAGGATCATCCTGGCTTTGGGGCAGGAATTGGGCATCCCAGACAAGCCCAGGAGCCCTCCTGTTGCAGGCAAACCCTGAAGGTCCATTTCCACACTCACTCGTGCTCATTTATGAGTGCCCCAGAGTCATGCTCTGCATCCCTGGTTACCTGCCCTCCTCTCCCTCCCCAGGATGTGCTCCTCTGCCCGTGGTCCCCTCCGGGCTGCGTGGGCACCTGAAGGACCTGCCCTCGTGCTGAGATTCCTCCCCATGTAGCTTTCTGAAATATTTAGAATATTCAGATCTCTCAAGTCCAGGCAAGAGCACAAAGGAGATGCTCCAAAGGGCTTGTGTAGGAAAGATCTCCAGCTGAATGTCTTGGACCAGGCAAAGGAGCTTTGTATGAACTAAAAAGATGAATTTATTGCCTAGATATTCAAGCCTGTTTTCCCTTCTTCTGTGGTGTGGTGACAAATGGCTTGCTCTGAAAACAAAGACAACTGCTTTGGCTGCTGCTGGGCTGATCTTCACAGGTGGTCAGCAATGAAAAAACAAATTCCACCTCTAGATGCTGATTCTGCAGCATACTGTGGAAGTTTTCCAGGCCATTTGTTGAAGTCCATTTTAGGAACTCTAGAACAAAATTATTTTTCCTCTCTGCTTTGATTTATTTTCATGAGAAGTAAAAAAAAAAAAAAAAAGTTATTCCCTTACCCAGAAAAAGATGGTGCTTAGAGAGAAGATATTTTAATCAGGAGAAACAATTTCTATAGAAAAAAATCAAAAATAAATACACTTTTTGTGTTTTTCTTAAGGTGAGGGTACAGCAGAGAACAGAGGAGCCTGGCTGTTACAAAATAAACCAAACTCCTCCAGACCAGTAAAACTAAACATTTCATTGCTGCTTTCTGCATCCTTTCCAAAGCTGTTTCGTGTTAAATTTTGAGGTATGTGAGGTTGCTGACACCATCACTATAGGTGATAATGATAGAAATAATTTTATTCCATGTTTCCAGAGTAATTTTGATTTTATTTATTTCTTATTATATGTGTGGCTAGAGGTCATTCTAGTCTGGTTGTTTTTATCTATATTTAAGTATGAAATGAATTCACCATGAAATGGTTCAGCAGTTGTAATTAATTATAACGAGATGCTAGTTTCAACCTCATTGGATCAGAGCCTGGGAAGTGAAAAGTAGCCGGGCTATTTAATAACTCCTTACAAATCTTGTTGTAAGTGTTGCAGGCGATTTATCAGGCTCGGGCTAAAGAAGAGCTTAGTGCATCAATCTGTCCTGGCAGCCCGTGTCTCTGATGTTTAATTTCATTAATAAAGAAGTGTTTGCAGAGTGCATTTGGCATCGTGCGGGGCTGCTGCTGTGGCAGGGAGTTAATCATCTTGAAATAAACGATTGCTTCAGGGCAACTGGGGAGGGTGGCAGGAGGAGGAGGAGGAGGGTGCTGGGGCTCCAGGGGTCTGTCTGCCCCTCAGATGGGGGGATGTGGTGCTGGAGGTGTGCTGGGCTCCGTGTGTGGGACGGGCAGGATGATAAAGATTTTCTCTGAGTGTACCAAAATAAAACAGCGGGATGAAGTCCATTGGTTTTGTCAAGTTTGGTGATTGGCTTTTTCTTTCCTTTGGCTTTTCTTCTCCATCCTGTCAATGATTGAAATGGGAATTCATAGATGCCCTGGTGACAGCCCTCTGAGATAGCTGCTGTGGGAGGTGGGGTGCTCAGCACCTTTCTGAAGAGGGCTGGCCAAGACAAACCTGAGGCTGCCCCATTGCTTGTGGTCAGGACAGACAGATGGACATGCCTGTGCCCAGGGTGCTGTGGGGCCAGACTGGCCCAGCCTGGCTGCAGCAGGGATGGAGGGACCCTGCCCTGTAGGACTGTCATGGTCATGGCAGTGCTCGCAGCCTTGGTGGGGCAGAGGGCAGGTTTGGGGTTTCCTGGGACATTGCACAGCTCTTGGAGCCAGGGTGTGCTGCTGCAGCCAGGGAGCTGGGGGAAGAGAGGGTAGAGGTGGGAAAAGATCCTGCTGCATCCTCTGGTTTGCACAGGAATCCCTCGGAGGTGGTGGTGGTGGTGGCGACTGTGCACAATGACCTGGAGTCGTTATCAAGGCACTTCAGCTTGGTGCTTTTTGTATTCATTCTCTCCAACGTGTCAAAAGCACAGGCTGGCCCATCTGCTCCTGAAATGCAGCTATTTCTGAACGAGGAAGCATCTTGGGGCAGGAATGTAGTCGGCAGGAAGGACGAAACCAGCATGGGAGTGGAATTTTGGTAGATGGGAAAAATCCCGATGGAGAAAATGGTTGAGGAAACCCAATATCCTTATTGTGGGGTCTGCAGACACTGAGCGGGCGGGACTGGAGGCAGATTCCTCTGAGAATTAGCTGCTGTTCTGCCCACTTAAAAGGAAAGATTTCAACCAATTACTTTATTTAGCACCAGGCTGTATTGTAAGGAGGCTCTTCATCCAAGCAGCTGATCCAACCCTGTTTGGTTTATGAGATCTGACAGGAGCCCCACATAAAATCTGATGGCTTCAGGCAGGTGATTAGTGTAAGCACAGTGTATAATTAGTGAAGATGTTTATCGTGCAAATTAATGGAAATGAAAGCTTTACTTGTGCACATTAAATAGAAGTGTTTGTGTGCAATGAATTCCAGCCCATTTCCCTGCCTGCCCTGCAGTGCCATCCTCATCCTTCCCGTACCCACGCGGGTTTGGGGCCGCCTGTTTCAGCGCTAAAGTGGCACTAGAATTTTCCAGCATCTGGTGATATTTTTCTGATGATCCTGCTCTGCATCCCACCAGGCTCGTTCTGCTCTAACCTGGCTCCTCACCCAGCTCTGCGGAGCCAACCCTGGCACCCGGGGGCTCTGACCCACGGCAACTGGAGAAGCTGTGGGGAGAGCAGAGCTCTGCAGCCCCTCCAGTGCCACCTTCAGCTTCCCAGCATGCTCGGAGATATATCTGTATTTTCTTATTTTGTGTTAAAAAGTGGGTGGGGTGAGGGAAGGGAATTCGGAGAGAGTTGATGCACGGTGTGTGTATTTATAATCCAGCCGGGGGTGACCCTTCTTATCTTGCACATGCTTTGCCTTGGGGAGTCTGGAATGGTTTATTAGTTCTTAGGGTTTTATGCACCTCCAAATAAAATCCCTGCACTGGAAAGCTGTTGTCCAGGCACCCTGCTTCTATCATATCTGTGAATGATTGCTCCAGAAAAAGAATGTACTGAGAAAATGACATTTTGTTGTAAGGCTGTAGCTATTTCTGTTGATTTTTAGGGGGAAAGGACTTGGAGGAAAACATGATGGTAGAATTAGATAAATAACTCTAAAAAAAAAAAAAGTTTGGGTAGAGCTGGGTACAGAATTCTAAAATCGTGAGTCCTACTTCCTACTGATTTATTTAACTTTTTCCTTCTCCTCTCAGGATGCCCCAATCCTCCTCCATCTGCATCTTTATTTCCTTTCATTTTGCTTCCACCTGCCTTGTTTTTGGGGTAACTGGAGCAGCCGCTCAAATCTGACTCTGTAGGTAGAGCACCTCTTGAAAAACACCTTTAGCAAGGAGAACGGGGTCTGCTTAGTCTCCATCGTCACTGACTGCACATCCTGAAGGGGCTGGGGAAGGACCATGGGGCAGGTTAGTGAGAAACTCGCCCACCCTGGGGAATCTGAGCTCATCCCTCAGC
Source organism: Ceyx melanurus (assembly GCA_024611195.1). Lineage (NCBI taxonomy): Eukaryota > Metazoa > Chordata > Aves > Coraciiformes > Alcedinidae > Ceyx > Ceyx melanurus. The sequence continues at coordinate 45,346 of JANHGL010024101.1, forward strand.
AGGCTGGCTGCAAATGGACTCGGGGAGAGGTGGAGAGCTGGCTGGGGAACTACAGGTGGGCAGCTCATCCTGGGCCACTTACGATGCAACAGCAGCTGCTGCTTTGCCCCTGACTCTGCTGTCTCCAGGGCATGTGTGGGAAGCAGGCCCAGGAAAGGCACTTTTTCCATACTGCAGCTGCACAAACAGGGAGGCACGGACAAGGTGACTGCCAACGAAGAGCTGAGGGGTGCCTGGACAAGGTGACTGCCAAGGAGGTGCTGAGGGGTGCCCGTCGGTGTGTGCCAGCTCACACCACACCGAGCGAGCCCATCGCTGCAGAAAACATCTCTGTTTAGCAGCTCTGCCAACCACACTGTCTTTCCTTGTGTGATTCCCAAGAGAGACACCACTTTCTTGATAAAAAGCCAGTGGAAGTAGCAGCTCTGGCTGCGCCCATCACTCATCCCAGCAGCGGGTGTGTTGGGCACGCAGGGGCTCTCCCTGCTCTGTGTTCTCTGAAACTGTGAATAGAGTTTCCATGTCTTACATGAGATGTTATCTCTGCTCTACCCAGCTACCCCTCAGCTGGCTGCTGACCAAGCCCTGTGTTTGCTCTTCCCTGTGCTGGCCTTACCTTTTGTGACCTATGTGTCCTGTCCACATCGTGCTGCCTTTTGGTTTTGTGTTTGTTTTGGTTTGTTTTTCCAGAAGATATTTCTATTAAGAAATCAATAACCTGAGATTATGGAAACTGTGTGATAACTGACAGGGAAAATACTCTGCTGTGGAGACAGGACTGGGATACAGTCATGGTCTGCTGAGTGCAGTTCTGAGGATGCTGCTTTTTTTTCCTGTTTTTCCTTCCTTCCATTTCTCTCATAGCCATCTTGCTATGAAGGAGGTGAGAACTAATATTAAAAAAATACTCTGCAACAGGTTTTGTTAACCAAGGGAAGTTGCATCCTTCCAATTTGGCCCAAGATTGAAACACGTGGGTTAACTGTGGACAGTGCAGTTGATGAGGGCTGGTGGTTCTGCACAAGGTCCTCAGATGCACGAAGAAGATGGTCTTGGCAGAGCCACAAAATTTTTATTTCTAGCACTCATCAAACAGGCTTGTTTCTGGATTCTCAGAGGAGCAGAGTTAAAGTTCACTTGGATTTGACTGATGCTTTGCAGTGCTCTGGTGAAATGCTGAGAGAGCAAAAAGCTGCTGTTACAAGTGGGACGATGGTCTGCAGGGCCAGGGCTGGATCTGTGGAGCTTCTCTAGGGTGCACTGGAGAGATGGAGGTTGCTGCTGGCCAGGGGGCTCAGGCTGTTGAGGTCCCTCCAACATCACAGGCAGTGGTGAGGAGGAGGAAGAGGAGTTAACAGTGTTCTGCTACCTCTCACTGATGCTTGACATTGACATTATTTTTAGCTGTCCTAGGCCTCCAACAAAACAACAATTTGATGTTGCAAATTTCCTGCTGTTTGGTGAAACAACCAAACAACTCCAGTGAGAGTGTTAACATCACCCAACAGCAAACAGCTGCTCAAGACCCGGGGTCAGTGAACTCCTCCTGGTGACAGCTCTTCCTCTGCGTGAGGAGCAGCACTGCTGGGATGGCTGCAGAGGTGAGTGAAGGCATCTTCCAGCTGCTGGGAACAGTCCCATGCTGCCTGACAGGGAGTGTCATCTCCTGGTGACTTGCCTGGTGCATTATTTTACATTGATCTCTCAGAAAAAAAAATTCCAGAGCAAAGCGTGGTGAAATTCAGGGAGTCTGCCCTTTGTTGAATGATTTCCTGGCCACACTGAACAGTATTGACTTGCAAGAGGGACTTTGTTTTGATTTTTATCGAGGTGGAGGTTCATGATGAGGACTGAGTTCACTCTCTGGAGCACCCAGGTCCGACAGCCAGCCCTGCCCAGCCTTGGGAGGCACCTCCGTGCCATACCTCGTGTGGCACGGCTGCCACACACACAGCCAGCCTCACTCTCCCTGGGATCATCCTAAACAGACCCAGATTTCTCTCAAAAGACTGATGATTTTGGTGCCCTGTGGTCACCAAGCAGCCGAGGTGATGCTGTGCTCCAGGGACACTGCTTCTTTCTTGCCTTGCTCCCTCCCCAGCAATCCTCAAACTGCTTTAAGCAGTGTTGAAGAGAAGACTCTGGAGTTGCCTCAGCAGCAGAAGGGAAGGTTTTGATTCTTTTTCCCTGTAAATACCTGGATATCAGTGTGCTTTTGCCCGGCTCCGAGCTCTGCCTTCAGGAGGGTAAAAGGTTTAAGTCGATCCCATTAGTGTTTTGAGATAAACCCTTTCCATGCTGAGCATTGGCTGATAAGGAAGGAAATACTACAGAAGGCTGCCAGATCTCTGGGCAGCATAGACATGAGTCTCAGTGAAATAACATAAGAAAAACAGCTCCACTTCCACCTGAGGAACAGCTTCTGTGTGTCCATGTCCCTCTGGTTTGGGCAGCAGATGAGGCAGGTGCTGATGGAGGGAAGGTGCCTCTCCCTGCTGGGAAAACTCAAGGCTCATCTTGCTGCTGCTGAGCTAATTAGCAGGGCTGAGGCAAAGATACTCAAGCCTGAGTGTCAGGAATTGGAAAGGTTTTCAGCAAGGCACTTTTAAAAGAGTGTGCTCGCTGAGAATCTCCTCTTTCAAGGCTGGGAAAGCACTTGCAGCAGCCCTGCCATCCTTCCAAAGTTCTTCAGAGAGACCATCAAAGTTTACAGCTCTGCTCTTGCACAGGCTGCCTCGTCCTTTGCTCTTTGGTTTGTCCCTGTCTCCTGGCATCACAGACAGCCCCAGATAGTTCTTTGCTCCAAAGCTGGTGTTTCAGCTCCTACAGAGAGGTTTAAAATGTTTTATATAGTTCCTGCTCCCTGATGACTATCGTAATTAGGTATTATCACCAAAGTTTATTAATGGCTTGGGTAGATCATAGGCAGTATATGGAAGTCATCTTCTCTTTTACCTCAAGATTTTCAAAGGAATACTTTTTAACAGCTTCGTGGGTTTTCTTATTTGGTTTTGGGGTTTTTTTGATCACTTTTTTTTTCTAATCTACCTTACAATATGGAGGAAGGATGCTTTGGGGTGAAAAAGTGGAAAGGTATCTTGTTGCGGACTTCAAACAAACTCTGCCATGAGTAAATCCATATCAAATTCACATAAAATTGGGTTGGCTAGCATGCTTTTGATGTTCTTGAATTGCTGCACAAAAAAATGCTCAAAAGAGATTATTTATTAAGATTTTCACTTCACTTGGGTATGTCTTTAAACAAATACAGATGTTTCATCTTCAGTGAGCCCTGGCTAGTCACAATTATCTCTTCCCTCTGATATAAAATAGATTGATTGGTGCCTTTCTTGTCAATAACATTCAGATCACCTTCAGCTTTCCACTAAAGCTGCTGTCCTCAGATGTTCCCCAGTACTGGTGGGGAAGGTTTGTGGCAGTGTCACCACCTCCTGTGGAGCCAAGGCCACCCAGAGTCAGCAGCTGGGGCTGTAAGAGTCGCTCAATCCATTCTCCACTTTCCAGCAGATGTGTGGAGGTGCTGCTGGAGAGGAGGAGGTGAAGGCACTTCCCAGGTATTTCTGTTCTGAACACTTTTCCTTACCTATTTTTGAAGTAAAAAGGAAGAAGAGTGGGTTTGCTTTGCTTGTTCTGTATTTTAAGGGAGAACTGAGACAATTGTGATAATTCTCCTGCTGTGTCACGGGGACCAGAGGGTCCTGTTCCACTGGCTACTCCTGGTCCTACTGTCTTTGCTGCTGATAACACTGGGGAAGAATCCAGTGCAAGCACACGTGGGACTGGGAATCCCTCAGTTTTGTGAGTCTTTAGCCCATATTTAATATCTGCCACTGGGCATGGTCTAACCAAGCCAGTGAAATACAGATCTGCAGCTCCAGCAGCAGGGTGGCAACTGCTCCCTGCGAGATGTCCCCGGCTCCCACCAGTGTCCCCCGGCTCCCGCGGGCTCTGGGGTGGCTTGTTTTCCAGCTGGCTGTGCTGCTCTTGCTCTATTACATGGTCCCTTGCCTCTGAGCTTGAGTTATTGCCTACATGCATGGGTAGAGCCTTCGGAAAAAAACTGAGCGTGTAATTAAGAGAGTCAGTATATTTTACGGGGATAGTGACTAAAGGAAACAGCTTTTCACTGTGGTAATTGTGAGCGCCTGTCAAAAGAGATTTGTGGCAAAGGGAGGTCAGTTGGGAAGGGAGCTGCTGCTGGAGAAACGCCAGCTCCCTTCTCCCCTGGCTAGAGTTGTGTTCACCAGGACTCTGTTCACTGGTGCCATGTGCACGGGTGGCCTTGGCTCCCTCGGGGCGTGCGCTGCAAGCAGAGACCAGAGAACCCCTAAAACCAAACCCCTCCGTCGCCAGCCTTGCTCTGGTGCCCACAGGTCCCTTTCTGGTGGTGCTTTTCTCTGAAACACCCCGAGGTGTTTTTAGTGAGGCTGATTTTGATGTGATTTTTCCAGGGGGATGTTGCACCAGAGAGCCTGGGATCTGCCAGCTGCTCGTTGTGGTTTCAGGTCTCCTGAACAACTGGTTTTAAAGTTGGATTTTCAGTATTCTGAGGTATTTCTCCTGTGTACATTAACACGGTGTTTTATCGTCATAAGCCCTCTGCATTTGTCTTTAAACAAACAAATGAGCTAATTTAGCAGTGAAAGAGGTGGAGGTACTTTTAGATCTCTAGCAAAAGCCACACATAAACAGGATGCAGTGATTACTTTGAGCCACAGCGGCATTTTATCTTGAGCTGATTTGCTGACATCTGTATGCAGCAGCAATGTGGATACACGGATAAAGAGAGTAAAATGAGTTTTTTACTGAAATGTTTGGGTTGTTAAGCTCTGCAAATACTTAAAGAAGTGGCATATTAATGTATCTTCCTTGTTTTCCAGTAAGTCATTAGTCGCTTAAGTGAAGTTGTTCATGCCAGTTTTCCCTTTCATTAACTATTCATGTTTACTAATGGAAATTGTCTTGACAAATTGGTCAAACTGAGCAACTCATGTATTTATGCCATAGACTAAAAAAAGTTGCCTTGGAACTCCCAGTGAGCTGAAGTAATGTTTAAAATCATCAACACTTCATTGATTTTATAATTAATAAAAAAAAATCCCTAGAATAAATAGAGCATCTTTTTAAATGCAGCATAGCTGTTTATCTCAGTGCTTAGCACTAACATTCATTTATTTTATTTTTTTTCCCTGAAAATATCCATGAACTTCTAAAGATGCTTTTTGCTGCCAAGCCTTAGGACTCACCCTCCTCCCCAGCAGCTTTCACTGGTGGCAGTTGCAGTCGTTATCTTCAAGAGGCACCTCATTTTTTGACATCACCCACCCAAGTGCAGTGGGGCTGAGGGAACAGCAAAGGATGTGACCCTAAAAAAAAAACAAAGTGGCCACTAATGAGGGTACTGGGTGAGGGTAGAAAGTCTGCCCGGGGTCTCTGTGAGCCCCTGGGTCAGGATGTGCTGCGAGTGCTCTGTGGGGAATAATTACACTGCAAAACCAACTGCCTGAGCTCAGGCAAAATTAAGGCTGCCCCAGGCATCAGTAACAAGTATTAATTAATAGATATCTATCTCCTCAAAGCATGATTATGTGGCCAAAGGCTTATGATCAAGTCAAATGGGGGTAATTTTTCACGGAGACTAATTTAGCCCATTAACCAATAACTAATAGCTCATAACTAGTTTCATGGAGCCTAATATTTCAGTTCTCTGCCCCAAAGCACAGCTGCCAGGGTGTCTCAAGGAAAGAGGAGAGCTTTTGAACATAGACATCACTTTTTTTTCTTCTTTTTTAGCCTAAACTCCTTCTGGTGATAATCATGTTGTTACTTACAACAAAACAGCTAAAATCTTTAAAAAGAAGTGGTACAGTGTGCTTGTGCAAATGCCCAGGCAGATGTTTACAGCTGTGCCCCATGCACCTTTCCTGTGCAGAAGGTGAGGACGTCCTGCCTCAGCAAGCAGCAGCTGCTGGTGCTTTTGTTTTATGGAGCCCTGAATAATATTTTTATTTATCTTAACATTATTTATTTTCCAGTCACCTGGAGCAAACATGCTGCACTTGTTGGCCTTGCTCTGTGCCCCCTGCACAGCTCAGACCCAGGAGCACAGTAAAACTATTTGGTGAAGCCCAAACACTGGGAGGACAGAAGGTGTTTAACTCGCCAACTTCATATTTCTTGGGATAATGAGAGCCTTCTGTTGCCTCACTATCAATCTATTCTATCTTCTAATTACTTCTCATCTGCCTATAAAACATATTCTAGTATACAGCAGAGTATAAAATGCATCCAGCTCTTGGCGCAGCAGCAAAGCCCCACTTGCAGAAGGTCGTAATGAACCACCCAGAAGTGTTTGAACAGGCTGTTGGTTTGTGGGGTCCAGGAGCTGCTGAGCCACTCTCCAGCCCCAGCCCCTGGCCACAGCCACTGGGGGGGACGAGGGGTCACTCCAGCCTGTCCCCAGAGAGATGCTGTCCCTCCTCCATAGCATCATGCCGGGAGGGAGAGGGGTCTGCTTCAGAACGTGGTGACCTAGCGGAGCTGGCAGCGCTGGGTGAACAGTTGGGCTCGTTGATCTTAAAGGTCTTTTCCAAGCCAAACGAGGCTTTTTGTCCCTGAAAAGAACGCCTGGTTACACTTGCTGCCAAGCCACACGTGCAGCTTTGCCCGGGTGGACCCCACGCAGGGGCCACGCTCTGGGATCACTCCCCGGCACGGAGTCAGCCTGGAGGGGCGTGTGGGGGCTGCTGCTGCACAGTGAGAGTGGTGAGCGAGGGGGAGATGGAGATCCAGCCCCCACATGGCAGCTGGAAGCTCACTGAGTGATCTGCAAACAGCAGTCCAGGAGTCTCCTGTGTCAGCAGCAGTGACGGCGCTGGCAGCTGGTGACACGTCCACGTGCACAGATGCCCAGATACCATGAGGTGCATATTTCACACAAAAATGGCTTCTGAAAAAAACAACAACTTTGATTCTGTATAAACTACAACTGGAGGACAAAGCATTTAGCAGTGGAGATGGTTGTCTGTTGTTTAAAACCTATTTGCAGTTATTGGAACAGATCAGAAACCCAAATTTGTTTTGTGGCATGTGTTTCGTTTTTTAATTTTGATTTATTTTTCCATTTGAATTACGTTTTCTTTCCAGTGCTTTGAAGCACAGCTGTCATGCTTTTGTAACATCACTCCGCTCCTGGAATGGAAATACTCTGAGGTGGTATTTTGAGCAGCCACATGCCACAAATAATTTACAGCTGAGGTGGGTTGGCTGTGAACAGCTCACCTGAGGAGAAATCTCACGAAGGGTTTGCTAGAAAGAATTATACACACACACACCCATAGCAATCAAATTCTATTAGTGGGTAATTAAAAAAGGAAAAGGGGTTAGAATAAGTTGAATAAATGGTTCACCGAGTAATTTGCATGAGATCTAATTGCCTCAGCAGTCTCTTGCAATATATAGTGGGCAAAATTCAAAGGATAAGGCATTAGAAATGAAAAGCTGGTTGGCTCTCCACACTTTACTGCTGGTGGCTGTGACCGGTCCCCCCGTGCCAGGCAGGCACTGCCACGATGCTGCCAGTGTGCAGGAGGCTGCTCAGCAGCCAGCTCCAGGTTTGATGTCTCCTGTGGTGTGATTGATGCCCTGGTTTCTCACGGGCATGCAGACTGGCTCAGGTGTTTGTTTGTTTGGATAACAGGGGAGGGTAAATATTGTAAAACATGGTATTGAATGGGAACTGGGGGTTGTATGGGAATAAACCTTCTGCAGATGTTCACTCTGTTTGGAAATGATGTTTTTCAGCTGGTTTACTTCTCCATCTGAGCCCTCCAGCAGCTTGTGAGTGGCGTGGATCTGGGAGGATGAGCATCCGCTGACAGACGGTGCCCAGGTAGGTGGTGGAGGGCCCATCCCTGGAGACGTTGAAGCTTGAGGAGGCTCTGAGCACCCTGCTCTAGTTGAGATGTCCCTGCTCTCAGCAGGGGTTGCACTGGATAAGCTCTGGAGCTCCTACCCAGACTATGATTATGATTATTTCTATGATTCTATGAATTCACAACATACAGATGGGGAAAAGTGATTTTGAGAGGCTTCCTTTTAGTTAAAAATCATCAAGGAGGCAGCAAATAACCCGTCACATATCTGCAGAGGGAAAGAGTGGAATTATCCTACTGCAGAGAAGTACCCAAATACCCCAAACTCGTTTTTCTTTCCTTTTCTCTAATGATTTGAGAGACTTCTCCATCTAGATTCTTGACAGAGGTCTAATGGAGATTCACAACTTTTCGGAGGCTGTTGGCTCTGGCTGTGCAACGTATGTGGGAAGGTTGCCAAGACTAAAATGTCAAAATTAAGCACAGCATTAAGCTCTCATTTCTGATAGTTTATAACTGGGTTCATCAGGATTTAGCCTTTTTGATCAAGTCAGAAGGCTCAAGATCCCAGTACGATTTTACCAACCGAATACTTGCCCGTGTCCTATTTCCTCACCTCCTGCATAATCCCATGATTTATCTTTACTTTTGTCTTTCCACAGCTTTTGTCAATCTTTAGAGAAAGTACTTTGCTGAGCTTAGCTCGACTAGAACAATTATTAAATGAAATTTGTTCTGGATGGAAATGTGTCCCAGTCCAAAATCCAGGAAGATTTTGCCCAGATTTTATCTTCTTTGATGGCTTTTTCCTTTCAAAGGGATGAAATCTTTCCTGGGAAGGGATGGGATAACTAAAGCAGAGGTTCAGAGGAGTTCACATTAGGAAGCTGGTGAGGTTAAAGTAGATGGCTGCTTAAAGCTCAGTGGTGTAACCAAGTTAGGATGCTAATTGTCTGCTCTCTCCTGTTGCTGTTCTGCATGGTGCAAAGAATAAAAACTTTGCATCATGGATTCTAGGCAAGCAGAGTATTTACTTTTGTGTCAGGTCAGATGTGGAAAAACTAGAAGGCTGCCCTGACCCTAAACTGTGACACTTAGGGTGATTTGGATCACCTAAATTAGGCGTCTGCTCCCTCTCTGCTGACCCTCTAAAGACCTTAATGATACCAGCCTCCTACTTGAAGCAATTAAGGGTAAAATCCTGACCCTAATGATGCTGAGTTCTGTAATTTGTGTTATTTAAAGCAAGGAGCTGGAGAGGTGCAGGGTTGGTGGAGAATAAATTAAGGAGATTCAGGGGTGATTATGGTGGGTGTTTTGTTTCCTGTTAAGTCACCTTACCAAGGGCTGTGCTGACTCTCCCAAAAACCCCCTCCAGGGCTGTGGCTGGGAAGGGGCTGGGCTCTGCTGGCACTGCCATAGCCCAGCAGTGAGGCTTCTGTGGAAGAGATTCGAGGGCTTGCTCACTCCATTTGAAGTGTCTCAAGAAGTATCACTTTTATTGCTTCAGTCTAAGCTTTTTTACAAGTTCTTTTACAGTTTTGCCTCATAAACAAGAAGTGGTCTGAGCTCGGCACAGCCATGGTTTGTGAGGTCGTGCTGAGCAGTCTGCCCACGCCTTTAGCTGCCCATATCTGAGCAGGCTCTGACCCAGAAGCTACCCAGGGACACCATGAGGCATCCAACCTCACACTCCAGCCCTCACTAGGCTTCTGTTTTGCATGAAATGACCTGAATTGCATCCTCAGCCGATTAGTTGGGTGTCATCTCTGGCCGGAGCAAGCACAAACAGCTGCTGTTTTCTCGGTGGCACCACTGCTTTAGGTGCCCCTGAGGACTCAACGTCCCCAACACGGACAATTATGGAAGGTATTACAGCAGGGGGCAGGTGAATAAAAGGCCAAATAGCCCATGAAAGCCCAAGCTGAGCAAGCAACCCCCATGATCAATCCAAGCCCAGAAAGAAGCCTGTGGAGGGTGGGCATCACGTCCAGATCCCAGGTCTCCTAGGAGATGACAGTCCTTTCAGAGATGGCCAACCACTTGGTTCCATTGCTGAGCTAAAATCACTTTCCCTGCCAGCCCCCTGATGCTCCAGCCTTGGATAATGGCCACGCATTCAACCAGAATGGCCACGGCCTCCCCTCCTGCAGGGGCTGTGCTGCCTGGGAGCCAGGACTGGCTGGAGGGTGATTATCAGACAGCTCACATCATGCTCCATTGATTACCCTTCCCGCTGACTAGAAGAGTTAATCTACTTCAACAGTGACATGATCAACATTTAACTTCAGATCTCAAAAAAGAAAGAAAGGAAAAAAACCAGAGTACAGGATAAAGAATGAGATATTTCTCCCAAGATTAAGCCACTAAATGTCAAAGTTATGTAAGAACTTTATCTGGAGTAAATCAAGATGAAAACGACTCAAAATTTCTCAAATGCCATCTGCTTTAAATTCAGTCCGTGCTTACAGTCATCCAAAGCTAATATTTCTGGGCAGCTCAGGTACTCAAAGTATGTTGTTTTGTGAGGAAACAGAGGCAGACACCAGTCTGGAGAGGGTGGGATGGACTGAAGTCCTGCGTGGCCACTGTGCTCCCTGCAGTGTTGGTGTCACTGGATGGGGCAGCAGGGGCTGCTCCATGCTGGTGGGTCAGACTGCTACACAAAAGGTGAGAATTCACTTTTTACTTTGACTGAGCATTAAAAAGATTCCCAGAATTTTCCAATCTAAATAATTTATTTTTATAAAGATAAAAATTTTTATTTTACTGTATTTTATTTGATTTTGTGCCAAGCCCTGCTCTATGGTGAAACAGGTATTCTACATGCTATATACCTATAGAAATAGAACAAATATACGTATAGAAATAGAAAATATAGACACTTAAGGACCTGCCTGGATCTGTTCCTGGGTGACTTGGTCTAGGTGATCCTGCTCTGTCAGGGGGGTTGCACTAGATGATCTTCTAGGTCCCTTCCAACCCCTAATATCTGTGAATCTGTAAATGCAGCAGATACTCTGTAATATTCTCAGGTAGGGGGTTAGCACTGTCTCCTCTACATGAGATTTTCCCTATTTATTTTGTGCTTTTTGTTTTGTTTTATAATGTTTTTGTTTTGTCTTTCGAGTTGATATTTTGTTTCCTAACAGTAGTTATATTTTGACTAGCACAGTTGCCTGGTAGTTGCCTGAACCTGAGTTGTGTTGAGGACGCAGGCTGGCACTGCTCTGGGGGGTACCCAACCAACCCCGTGCACGTGGTGGTGCAAGGACTGGAGATTTCCAGACTTACCAAAAAAAGAAAAGCCATCCACGCTGCTCGTCACGAGGCTTTATTGACATCTGCAGCAGAAATGCTGCTCGCTGCAGGGAATTTGCTTTATGGCTTGAGAAGAGTGGCACCTCTTTCAGTGCCCATAGCGACGCCTGCCTCTTCCCTGTGCTTCGGGATCATTACTCAGAGCTCTTTCATTCAGCACAACTTTTATGTCTAGCGAATTAAATTCCCAGGCAAAATAATTACATGTAAATGCCGCTGTGCTGTTATTCACAAGGGGCCAATTTTGTAGCCATTTGTTGGCATTGGCAATGTCAGATTTATTGCGCCGCAGCATACGCGACGCGTAGTTCAGAGGCAGAACATGAAAGGCTCTGATCCAGCCTGCAGATGTACATTTTGAAGATAGCTGGACATCAGAGAGGAGAAATAAATTATCCAAGTGAAACCAAATGAGTGCTTTATTTCAGATATACTCCGTGCCCCCCCAGAATGTCCCTGGGTTCCTGGTGGCACGTGCTGCAGCCCCAGAGCCTCGTGCTCCACCCTGAGCAAGTGGTTTTCATCCGGAAGCCTGTGAGGCAGGGTTGGTGTTCCCACAACCACAGTCTCCTGTCTGACTGGTTATTGCTACCCACGGGCTAAGGAATGATTTTACACTCGTTTTTTCTTTTGGCAGCTAGCAGAAGGGGCACAATTTGAAATACTGGTACACCCAGCGCAGCAGTGCCGTTGTTTGGAGAACCTTTAATATCCCTCTTCCTTACAGCTGGAAATTTCATGGGCACGTGCTCAGTTTTCTGGGTATCTGGCTCTATTTTGAACCTCTACTTCGGGAAATAGTTGTTACTTTTCACTCAGTTTAGCCTTTGCTGCTCATCGTGGTGTGTATGCCCAGAAAAGGTGAATTGCTGCCTCCTTTGGATTTTAAGTTATTCCACCCTGCTCTGTGGAAAGCAAAGCTTGAGTGATGCACAGGGAGCTGGCGAAACCTGCTTGTCAGTGTTAACACAATATACTTCTGTACAGTGTGTGTTATGCTGATGCTGGTACAGGTGTGAGCCATGTACACAGTGTGATAACCCTGGGGTATTCGTAATTTCACTGGTATTAATACAGAGACTCACTGGTGCTTACCCAGACCTGGCCAGCATTGAGACCCTCTGGTGCTGCTTTGGTCCTGGGGTTGGCCAACTGTGGCCACCACAGTCCCATGGAGCTTTTGCTGAGTTTCCTGAGGTAACTCAGCAGTTTCTTTGCTCCTGCAAACATCTGGGCAGATGCTGGATGCCGGGATGCTGCCCTGGTGCTGTGCAGACTGTCACCCTCTGGTTCTAGCAGCTGTTCCAGCAGCTGGGATGTGCAGGAGCTTTAGCAGCTGCTCCGTGGGCTGCACAAGGATCTAGGGCCATGGGATCCTTGGACCCACCAGGTTATTGGAACCCCCCCGAGCGGGTCACAGCAGCTGCTCCTGCACGGGAGGGAGGGGCTGCAAGGTGTAAATGAAGATTAAATTGCTGTGTATATTCTTGCACATCAAGCATCTCACTTGATGCTGTCTCCCCATAAAGTTTCTGTTAACAGGGACACCCACACACTCTTCCTTCCCCTCACGGTGCTCCTGGAAAAACAATCAATAAAAAACCCCGTCGTCTCCTCGTACGACAGATGACTAATGAGTTGTAATTGCTCCCCAACCCTACAGGAAAGTAACTTCATGAGGAGTTAAGGATTATCTAGCTGTATGTCCCTGGGAGGTTATTATTCTGGGAAATTAATTTAATTAGTTTGGACCTATTAGAAATAAAGAGGGAGAGCTGAGGATTGTCAGGGTAGAGACAGAGCAATATGCTCTTTAAAAAATTGTAAAGACTCTGAGCAAAACGGGTAATTTTATCTTAACAAAATTACTTCCTTCTCCTTTGGGGCTTAATTGTTCTGAAAATAAAACTCTATGTTTAAAGCGTTTTGGGGTTTTTTTTTAAGGCAAACAGCTTTATCCTCCTCTGCTCCTGAACTAGGTGTGTGTAGCTGGACTTGCAGGTGCCTGGTGGGCTGGCTGCTGGCTCTGTCTGGGGTGGGCACTGGCCCCTCCTGGGACCTGTCCCCAGCCACACTGGGAGCAGAGGAGGAACAGGGCAGATCTCCCTCACATCCCCTCAGCTACTCTCACCCACCCCTGACTGGTTTCAGCTCTTTGGCTTTGCTCCACAAGTTCCATCTTTTGTGTTTAGTGTCACTTAATGGATTTCATCGTGTAGTTTTTGTCCAGCCTTCTCTACTTTTTATTAATATAAAATCTAGCCGTGCTTTTCAATGGCTGTATTGGAATAAAGCAATTTGTTGTGGTGTTAGATAACAAGCTTAGTGTCTAAGGAGTATGGTTTCCCATCCAGGCAGGAGCAGAGCTGTTCCCTCAGGGGGTGCTTAGCTAGCAAGTCGTGTTGATTGATGATAGAGAAAATTTACAAATATTTGTTAAATTTACTTCAGCCTTGAAGGTTGTAGCACTGGTGGGCACCCAGCACTGCTGGCTGGGCAGCCCTGCAGGGTTCTGGGGAGGCTGCTCTCCTTGTCTGCTGCCAGAAGGGACCACAGCCTGCTGGAAGGGGCAAGAGCTGCAGAGACCCCTGCTTTAGGACATCCCTTCCCTAAGGCAGCTGTTCCCTAGAGTCTCTATCTGTAAATGGGATGTATTTTCTGCTTTTGGTCAAGTAAGTGTAAATCATAGAATGGTAGATGCTAGAAGGGACCTCTGGAGATCGTTGAGTGCTTTGCTGAGCAAGGCTGCATCAATCATGTCTAGCCTCATCTGTAAGCAAACATGGAGTTGCTTTGCTGAGCAAGGACATGACCGTGGCAGTCAGAGCATCACAGAGTCATTTCAGTTGGGAGAGACCTTTAGAACAAGTCCAACTGCTCCCCCAGCACTGCCAGGGCACCACTGCCCTGTGGTCTCAGCACCACAGCTCCACAGCTTGGAAACCCCTCCAGGGATCACAGGGACTCCCCCATGCCCTGGACAGCCTGGGACAGCCCTGGACAACTCTGGAGGGGGAGAAATTGTTCTTAACGTCCAGTCTGAGCTGGTCACAACAGCCTAGGCAGATGCTTTTGGTCAATCCCTGGGTGAAATGATGGATGTTGGGTTTTGGGCTTAGGTAAGAGAGGAGCAAAAAGGAGCACCTGGCACCCTGGGAACTGACACAATTCCTGCTGTCCTGGGGTGCCAGCTCATGTCTGTAAAGTCATCAGCAGCCACCCTGAGTGCCTTTGGTCAGGAGCAGACTGGCTGCTGGCTCAGATAGTTACTATTTTCTTTCAGAGTGCCTGGGGCCATCTGATGGGCTACAGAGGATTCCTCATCTTGGTACCAACCCCAGTGCAGTGCTGTCTGTTGGAAACAAAGCTTGTCCTCTGTATGGCTGGAGAGGGAGATAACCCCTGTGCATCCCTGCCAGCCCTGTGAGCCAGCCCTTCACCTCACACCTCTGGCTGCTGCTGCTTCTCAGCCTGATGCTGATGCTGAGGTGGATGAGGCAGTGATGGGTGAGGAACGTGTCTCTCCTTGGGTCATGCAGTTTGGAGTAGTTTTGGGTGCACGGAGGAATGCTGTGCCTTGCTAATGAAGGAATGTGGTGCTTCTGCTCAGCCATGAAGGGTGTTGGGAAAATAGTGAAAAATATTATTCGTAATTATTTTTAAAGCATATGTATCTGTGACATAGCGTATGTTCCCACAGAACACTCAGAAAAACAGTAAAAAATGCTGCTGGTGCTGAATTTCCCAAATACATTGATCTGGGAAAGAAAGATCTGCTCTCTGAGGGAAATGAAGTTGATGGGATTCCACTCTCCATGGGGAGTTCCCCTGCCCTGGTCCCCACCCAGCTCCACGGGACCCTCAGCCAGCCCTTCCCAGTGGACATGAGTTACCTGCAAAGGGGCTAAAAAGAGGATGGAAGTGGGGCCCCTCTGTGGCACCACACTCCCTGGGGAAGGCTGGCTGGTGAAAGCAGCTTGGCTTTAGACTTTGTGGAAGAAAACATTAATTTTCATCCTCTGTTAACGACGAGGAGGAGAACTGGTGCAAATGCAGCCTGTGGAGGGCCGGGGTGCTCAGGTCGAGTGCTAATTGTGCCAAGAAAATAACAAGTTTTGGGGTTGTTTATGTTTCTGGCAGGAGATTTATGCAGTGTGCTCAGGAGGGGTTTATCTCATCGTGGGGGGAGATAGGCCCTGAAATGGATTTTCATGCTCAGAGCTTCCAAACACAAGCACCGTGCAGCTTTCTGTTTGTTTTGCAAATCCTTATCATCCCACAGCTATTGCTTGTGAAGTGGAGCAAAAAATGAATCCCACAGAGGACTGGGTGGCAGGACTCTGGCTTCACTCCTGGCTTTCGGTGCTTTCTTGTTCTGGATGGACACATGTGTGCATCAACAAACCCCTCCAGAACGGGTACCTGCAGGGAATAATTAGTTTACAAGTTTATCCTAGGAGCTAAGCGTGCTGCACGCCTGCTCCGGGTGAGTTGTTTCCACGTAGCTGCTTTCTTGCAGCCTTCAAAATGATTCCACGCCTCAATATTTTATTTATTTGGTAACAGAAGTGTAATTTGCTTTGATATAAATTTAAGACAGAAGAGTAAAAAGCCAGCAGTGTCTACCTTTTGAGATGTCATAACAAAGCTCATCTGTTAAAATCAACATCGGGGGTGGGGAGGAGAGGAGGGGGGTTGTTGTTGGAGTGAATTTAACTTGCTATCCAAGGCACCTTTATCTAATTGTTGTCAAAGATCTCCAGCTGCTGTAGGCAGGGTCTCAGAATGAAGCATAAAAGGAAGCTCTTAATCCACACTGGTAAAGCCTGTGGAGAGCTGTGGGAAGGTCCTGCTGCTGACTGTGAACCCAGCCTGGTTCTGGGGGGGTTGGCATTGCCTGGCTGAGCTCTGCAGATCTCCTGCCCTGCAGCCTGGTTTGACTTTGCTCCCACTGCTGCTCTTGGACACCTAATAACAGAGGTAGGAGTTGTTGTGTTTCCTTCTGTGTGTGTGCTGCCAGCAGGAGAGACCTGAGAAGAGTGTTTGCAGAGGCTGCATGGGGTGTGCTGCCACAGAGCTCTGGTCCTGAAGCTGAAGACTCTGCAATTACAACTGCAATCTACAGGCAGAAATAACCAAACACGCGTTCCAAGTGAGCATTTGCTCTGTGAGGGTCTGGGTTTTGCTTTTCCCGGAATGTCTATTCCCTTCAAGTTGTTTCTCTAATGCGTTGGATAAGTTTCCTTTTTGAGGGTAATTGAATCAAAACAATACAATTTTGCAAGCAGTTTGAGTTCCGTTGCGGCGTCGTTCTTGTCTGGAAAGCTGCTGGAATGGGTTTTTTTCCTGGCTCTGTTTATTCCCTCTCACCCCATCACAGGCTTCTGCCTGCCCTGAGTGGCCATGTCCTCCTCCTGATGCCCCCCTCCAGGGCTGTGAGGAAACAGCATTGCCCAGTGAAATGACTCAAATCTGCTGGCTCAGACTTTCAAAGGGAGGCTGTTCCTCCATGGGTGTTTTGGAAGAATGAGTTTAGAGGGGGAGAGAAGAGGGTCATCTGCTCCCTCAGCTCAGGAGGCTGCACCCTTCCTTAGGAAAAGCAAGAAGCTGAGCTTCAGGGGTGACTCCAAACTAAGGATGAAAATACTGAGTATTAGCAGCACAGCTCTCCTAGCTCTGGTGGTTTGGAGCTGTGTTTAGGAGGCCCTGGCGTGGGAAAGCAGGGCAGAGCTGCCCCTTGGCTGTGACTCCTGGTGCCACTGGCACTGCGTGGGGCTGGGGTGCAGGTTATGGGGGTCCCTGCTCTTAGTGAGGAGCACTGTGGCAGCTCTGCCTCCTGCAGTGCTTGGAGCCTGTCTGACTCTGGTGCAATTAAAAAACCCAGTCACTGTGTACACAGAAGTCACAGATCATTAAGGGAGTGCAAGATACCATCTTGCCAGTAAACCTGGTGTGGTGCTTCTTGCTGTTGTGCAGCATGAGAGGGATTTCTGGCTTTGCCAATAAAGGT
This sequence comes from Ceyx melanurus, assembly GCA_024611195.1. Lineage (NCBI taxonomy): Eukaryota > Metazoa > Chordata > Aves > Coraciiformes > Alcedinidae > Ceyx > Ceyx melanurus. The sequence continues at coordinate 62,572 of JANHGL010024101.1, forward strand.
TATATTTGTCTAACAAAGACAAAGCAAGTTATTCTGTTTATGAAGTGACTGAAAGCATCTATGGAGTGTGTATAAATTGGCCAAAGCAGGTCAGGGTGGGTGTTCACATGGTGCCCTGGTGAAGGGCTGGTAGGTGAGTTCAATTCCGAGCTGTGCACGCTCACAGGGAAAGCTCCGTGGGGCACGAGTTCCTCGGTGTGATCCCTCTTGCTTTAATTTCTCCAAGCTGGTGAGTCTGGGGAGAGTTTAATTAAAGTCAGTGGAAGTAGTTCTGGAAAACCCAAGCCTAGGGAGTGCCTGGAGCTGCTCCCTCCTCCTCATGCTCTGGACTGTTGACTTCTCTCTTCATGTGCTGCCCTGCCTGGGCTGTGGAATCACAGTGGGAACTCCTGGATTCCTCTCTGTGCAGATCAGGCTGAGCCTGGGCTCCCCAGATGGCCACGGGCTGCCCATGGGCACAGGATCTGGAGCACAACCTGGCTGGCAAAGGGTCCCACAGGGCTGCCTGACCTGAAGGGAGCCCTGTTTGGGGTGCTGGGTGTGTGGGAGGGGGCACCCACATCACCTCCAGCTGCCCAGTGTTTGCTCCCCAGTTCGGGGTTCAGCCTGTGCCCACCAGAGCCCTCTCCTGTCGTGCCCTTGGCAGTGCCAGCTGCTGCCCTGCTGTGTTCTCGGGGGGTCCCAGAGCAAGGCTCCTGCTGTCGGGGGGTTGGCACTTGGCACAGAGGTTGTTTAAGGAGCGAGGGGAAGCCAGGCTGGTGGAGTGGGGCTGGTGGGAGCTCCTGCTCTGGTTTTTCATTCCCTTGGGAATGGAAAATGCAGGAGGTGCCCGGGCATAAGTGCCCGAGAAGATGCTGCTCCTCCAGCAGCAGCCTTGTGCCCACCCAGTGCCTCCCACGCGACCACAGCAGCTTTCCTCTCCCCCTGCCCCTTCTCCCCTTTCCTCTGCCAGCAAATTATCCTGGTCTTTCATTTTACTGGGTACTGAGTGTTTGGATAAGATGGAGTCAAGTTATTTGCGTGTTCAAAGTGAGAAGATAAAACCAGGCTGCAGCATATTTTACGGCTTTTATAAAATTTTGATGTATGTTGTTGGAATAGATGGAAAAGCCACCACCAGAGCTTGAGGGCAGAGCTCTGCTCCGACAACCTTGCTGCTGAATTAATGCAGGCAAATAGTTAGCAGAAAGCAAGAATGTGCAGTTGAAGTTGGAAAAAATAAATGCTTTATTTTTATATTTGGACTGACAAGTAAGAGAGGCACCTGATTAAAAAAAAAAAATCTGAATTTTATGCAGCCCCAAGGTTGTATATTTAGCATTTATAACTCAAATATGGACAGTTTCTCATTAGAAACTTGGGAGAGCAGACTATCAGGATAATGGAAAGAGCAGGAAAGGGAAGGAAAATATAGTTGTGGGAGGTTGAGTGCGCATGTGGGCTTCTAAGCATAAGTTTTAATTAAAGTGTTTTACAATTATTAATTAATGTGTTTTACAAAGCACGAGGTTTCTCTACCTTAGTCTCGTTGTCAGCTGTAATTATGTTATCTGTCTGTCTGCTCCAGAGGTTTCCCTGTGCACTAGGTTAGGATGGCTGCTCCTACACAGGAACACACTCGTGCTTTCCAGTTACTCATGATTTAGGATTTAAGTGAAGGTACCCAGGCATTCACAAAAATAAATAAATAAATAAATAAATAAATAAATCCCAATTTCCATTGTTTTAAGCACCCCAAATAAACTCCATCTCTGGGAACAGGAGGGTGGGTGAGGTGAAGGTCAGTGGTGTCCTCAAAGGTCAGTGCTGCCCCTCACTGCCATCCATCTGTGCTCTGGGGTGGTCCAAAGGTGATGTACAGAATGTTTACCTGCAGCTGTGTGTTGAAAGCTTCTGGACGAACCAGTCTGACCTGGATGGATCCAGTGTTCACCTGTCAGTGTTATTTACACACCTGTGTGAGGTGACACGCATGGAGGCTAGTGTGACCCTTCATTAAAAGCTTGCAATTACCTCAAGATAATTTCCCCACACCCCCCCCCCCATCTCATTTTATTCAGGACTTTGACATTTCTGGTTGATGCCTCAAGTTTCACTTGGGTTTTGGGGAGCAGCTGCCTCAGTAGGGGGCTGTACAGATCAGTGTTGGCCAGCTGTGTAGTTAAGGTAATGTCAGGCAGCAATGGTTTGACACCTTGCCACCCTGGCAGGCGTTTTGTGTGTCACAGCTGATCTCCTGTCTTTAAAAGCTTTGCTTTTTTTTCAAGGTGGTCTGTAATATTTATGTGTGTTTTGACAGACAGGTGCCAGACGTGTTCCTGGGAGCTGATGGAGTCCCAAGTTCTCCAAACCCATAAACTTCTGTTGCCTGCGTGTGTCCCTGATGGGTCTCACAAAGCCTCTTCCTCCAGCATGGTGCACGGGGGGTTTATTTTCACCTAACAAGGCATCTGTGTTCAATATATCTCAATTGCATCATCCTTAACCCACTGTAGGCACCACAAAGAATAAAATCAAATCTCTTTGCGGTTTTACTGCAAATTTTTCAGGCTGTTCTACCTAGAAATGCTCAGGCATTGGCATAACTCACTTGCAAATATTGTCAGTCCACGGGCAGGGCTCGTGGGTGTTTGGTGGCACGTGCAGGCTGACTGTAGGGTTACTGCACATACTGATTTGTGACAGCTACTACGTGCTTGCTCCAGGAAAGAGGCCCTGGGAGTTAAATGCTCGAGGAAGTATGCAAATGCCTGAAAACCAGCAGGAGCTCAGAACGAGGGGCCTGTGTGTGCTTTCTCTTGGGCACGAGCCACCTGAGCAGCTCTGTGAGAATTGTGAGGACGGATCTCCCCTGGTTGAGTTTTCGGTTCTAAACCAACAGTCTCATTGTTTGCATAATTTAAATTCTCCATTGCTTTAGCAGGAACGTGGCTGCTACCATGTGAGGTTTGTGTGAGCTGCTGAGGCTCTGCCACATTGCATTAGGCTTTTGTTTTTGTTGCTTTAATGAATAAATTCCAGAGCAGGCTATTATTAATTAAGCTGCAATATGGCACAGTCGCTGGCAGTGAGGAGATGCTAACGTGAGCTGAAGGACCCATCTGTAGGACCTTCAGAACCACAGCCCAGGAGTTGCCATACACTGGAGGGAATTATTAGCATCATCTCCAACCACTACTGTGCCAAAAAGGTGTCTTTGGAAAATAGAAATAAATGGGAAGCACAGGGATTCATGGTGATGTGCCTGCCACGAGTGGGTAGCGTGGGGACAAGAACCAGTTCAACACGGTAGAGTCTTGGGTTTGAATAGACTGGCAGGGGGAAATTCCAAGCATATGCTAAACTATTCTCCACAGGAATAACAGCTTCTAATTTGCTCGACTCATCCCTAAGAATCCTGGCAGCTTCTCTCTTCATAATTAACATCTTAATTTTGTTGCTTTCTAAAGGTGCAACGTGTATTCTTGCTCAGAGGATGTGAGCCCCTCGGTCTCAGCCTGCTCTGGTAGGGGGGATGCTCTGCTCTGGAGGGGACCAGGAGAGCATCCCAGCAGTGGGATGGGACTCAGTGAGTGAGTTGGGGACAAGCTCAGCTCCCCAGGGCCACTCGTGATGGGTGTGTAACACCCAGAGCCTGTCCTGTGTGGGGTGTGTGCACTCAGGTAGGCAGCACAGAGTGGAACAGTAAATTATCTTTGGTAACAGATATAAAAAATTAACCTCCATTTAGAAAACATCTAGATAAAGAGAGATTATGTCTCTTATCTATTACAGTTGGGTATATATTAGTTACTGGTTGATGTAGCTTATAAAACAACCCCCTCTCATCACCGTGGCACCACTCGGATGAATTGCAGTATTTGGGCAGTTGTGGGGAGGGGGGTGAGGGACCAGATGCTGTGACACCTTTGCCTGGGAGTGATCCCTCCTTGGGGGAGATGGGGATGTGCAGGCTGCCTACACCTGGGCAGCTCTGAGATCTGTGCCTGCATTCATATGCCAGTGTGTGTATACATATATATCTTGTAAAGTATATTTGTAAGTATATCACGATTATCCCTATAAACTAAAATCCCTGTGTCCAGGATTGTCCCTGGGTGATGTATTTTTTTTTAATCTCATTTTCAGAAAGCAAAATGCTCCGAGGTGTCTGTAGCTCATCCCTGGCAGCTTCTCCAGCTGAGACACAAACTCCTGCATCCACAGCGTGACTGACCATGGGCAACGAGCAGCTCCTGGGTCCCATCAGGCTGGACCTGCAGCACTTGGGTGGTTGGGCTCCTTCCCCAGCTTTGAGGGTGGTCGCAGGGAAACTTCCATGGATGATCTGGAGGCCATTTACCATGCAAATAGTTCAGCAATTGGGTGAGTGGCTTGTTGGAAGGGCTCAGTCACCCTGCTCTGCCCTGGGCCACATGTGTGGTCAGAGATGCTGGAGAAGGGTCCAGAGGATGGTGGGTGGGTGTAGTTTGGGGCATTTCTGTGTGGGAGCTGCTCCTCAGAGGATGGTTTGTTTGGTGCAGCCTGGGCAGTACCTGCTGCCAGCATCCCCTGCTGATGGGGGAACCTTCAGCTCGCAGCCCCCCAGCCCCGTGCTGCCTCACAGCACAGAAATGGGCTGCGTGAATTATCCTCAGAATACAAAAGTTATTTTCCTCCCACGGCTTCTCCTGTCTCTGTGACCTAGTTTCTGGCTCGGAGTACACGCAGGAAGCCATGGGAGTGAAAAACAGATATCTCTTTGAATAAGAAAAGTTGATTACTATTTTAAGCCCCTTATGTAGAAGCATTTCAAGCTCAAACACCCTACTCATCTATAACAGTGAGATAACTATAAAGGCTTCTCCCTCCCCGCCCTGTGGTTTGACAGAACGGGAGTTTCAGGCAATTAAAATCCCTTCACATGTCTCTAGTGTACCTGTTGTAGTCGCTCGGGCCAACATGATTCAGACTTGAAACAGCAAATTGTCTTGTTTGGAGGAAGCTTTATAGGTTGTTTTACCTAATTGGTGCAAGGTGAATATTTCAGACGGATTAATTTAATTAAATGACACTCGACTTACTGTGTTGCTTTGGGACAGCAGCGAGGAGCAGCCTGTGTGCCAGCAGATGATGCAGATGAAAGCTGCAGCCTTTCCCCTGAGCACTCTGGAGATGCCAGTCCTCAGCTCCAGAGGTTTGGGATGTGCATCTCTGGAGTGCTGGGACTCTGAGTGGGGGTGCAGGGATGTGGGGGCTCTGCCACCGGTGCCCCAAGGCTGGGCAGCAGCTTTCAGGTAGCTCTGAGCAGTGCAGGGAACCAGCTGAATTGAGGGTGATGAAGCACTGACAAAGGTGCCCTGGGGAGGTTGTGGAGTCTCCTCTGGAGAGATTCCAAACCCCATGGACACTGATCCTGTGTAACGTGCTCAGGACAAACCTGCCTGGGACCACATGATCTCTAGAGGTCCCTTCCAACTCCAATAATTCTGATGGCTTGTTAGGGCTGAGGGACTAAACTTTTACAGGTCTTGCTTAGTCAGAACTCCTAAACCTGCTCTGGTTCTAGAGCTCTGAAGAGCATACAGATTGAGGTCAGGATTCATTAAAGGTGAGCACAAAGTTCTGTACTGAGTTCCTGTGCACTCAGATCCAAGTAACACTTCAGACAGAGATATATGCCCGAGCTTTGTGGTCACCTGTGCAGTACCAACCAGTGCCACCAGCCCTGGGGACCTCTGAGAGCAGCCCTGCAGTTCAGTCCTGTCCCTGCTGTTAGGAGGGGGTGTCCTTGAGGGGTGTACCAGATCCAGAGGGAGGAAGATGCACAGTAAGGGAAAAATGGAATGCACAGTCACTTAGTTCAAAGTCTGCCTCCTCTGAAAGGCAGGTGGGAGGCTCCAACCATAGGCACCAGTGAGCTCAGCACCCCTCAAAACACAGCCCCCCTCTCCAGCAGCTGAGCTGCAGAACCAGCATCTCTCTCCTCTCAGAGGTGATGTGCTGGTGAGGATGATGGATCTGCTGGCTGCCGGCTCCCCCAGCGATGCTTTCAGACAGGCTGCAGTGATGGATAACGCTGGAGCCCCAGCGACAGGCGTGGTGCGATTGGAGAGCTCCTGCAAAAGAAACTAGGGGGGAAAAACCCCTCAGTCCTACATGGTGACTCTGCTTCGGTCGCCTTCCGTTTGTCCCGGAGAAGCCAAGTGATTTGCAGTTGCTCTTGCTTTCCCCAGGGTGCTGCTGGGGATATTTATGACTGAATAAACATATTCTCCCCTGCAAACCTCTATTTGTGTGTTGTTCTATCCGGCAGCTGCACATCTGTTTCTGACTGAGCAACCACTTGAGTGTGAAGCAAAAAGCAGCGAAGTGACTTCACGGCGTGCAGCTGGAGCCAGAGATGGGATGAGGCTGCTGCTGGAGAGGGGAGAAGGCAGACTGTGTGTGCACGGCCTGATGTGGCTGATGGGGACAGCTGGGACCTAGAATCCAATTTACAAAATGTGCTGAGGTACGAAATCATTCTGTTCCTTTCCCAGCACTCCCCACCCCTTAAACCTGGGTGAAATCTCCTCTAATCTCCCCTCCACAGAAGGAGGGAGGGGAAATTCCCATGTCCCCATCTCCACTCCCCACAGAGGGCTCTTGTTTGGGAGCAGACAGGGCCAAGGCAAGCCCAATGTGGTGCACAGCCGGACACCAAGGGTTCGAGAGGACCAGGGTGCTGCTTGTCCATCCTCCTCTGCCCGGATGAAAAAGGCAGCTCTGCACATCTGGTGGTGTTTGACACGTTCAGCAGGTGACAGCAGGAAGGTTCAGGATGGTGTTTGGTCTTTGTTTGGCTCTGAAAGCAGTGAAAGGATTCAAACCAGTGAAAGCAACAGAACCAGCTGCCTAATGCTCATTTGGTGTTGCAATTTTGTTTAGATAAATTACTCCTGTGAGTTCCTAATAAAAACAGATGTTGACTTGCGTCAGAATTAGCGAGCAATTGTGATAATAGGAGCAGCTATTTTTAGCTTTATTTTAAGCCAGTGCAGCCTTACATCAAGTTGTATTAAACTTTGAAGACACAAATAGGATCCGTGCTGGTTATTCATTTCCTTCCAAACACACCACAGACGTCTCTTCTGCTTCCTGTGGTAGGTGGGATATGGGAGTAGCTGGAAGGCAAGTTATTTGTCAAGTCTCAAGCAGCACTTCTCAACCCATCTCCCCAGAGCTGGTGTGGAAACATTAATTAATTTACTGCCAGGCTGCCCAGAGAGGTGGTGGAGTCTCCTCTCTGGAGAGATTCCAACCCCCCTGGACACTGCACTGCTGGGACCCCTCTGGGTGACCCTGCTGGATGGAGCAGGGGGGTGGCACCAGAGCATCTCCAGAGGTCCCTTCTAACCCCTCCATGCTGGGGTTCTGTGAATTATCAGAGTGAACTCAAACCAAAGGGCGACCAAGGACCATGCCCTGCAGGTGGGTTGGGTCTGTGGTGCTGCAGGGCTGGGTGGTCCGGGCAGCCCACGGGACTGGTGAGCTCTCAGCATGGTAGATGTTCTCTCTGTGGAACAGCCACAATATTTGCTGAGTCAGCATCTTTGAAGAGCACAGGAGCTGAAGCTGGAGGAGGAAAGACCCCAGGGAGGTGACTGGTCCTGTGATGGGAGTGATGGGTGACCTGAGGCACAGCACCATCTGGCCCTTGTCCTTCCCAGTTGTCTTGTTCTATTAATAATTCCACATATATTTGAATTAATTCCCATGCAATCTGAAGTCCGGGTGGCTTGAACCCTTCCAAGGGGGGTTTTCTCTGGGTGGGGGGTGGTTGGCTGCTGTGTGAGAAGTGCAGCTCTCTAATGAAGTCCTGACCTGTGCCAGGCTACAGCAGCTTTCCAGAAACCTCATTTAGTCATCTCAAGGGTTACCAATTAGAATTAAATTTTATGAAGCTTATTTTTTTCCCAAAGCCACGTAAGTAAGGAGGAATGCAAAATAAACTCAAAAATCCACCCCTGGCTTTTTTCCCCCCCTTACATCATAGAGAATAATCTTTATAATGACTTGTTAAATGTGTTTTGGGTTTTTCTCTTTGCTTGACTCCCTCTTCCAAACTTAAGATTTTTATCAACTAATAGTTTCTCTGACATTAAATGCACCGATACAAACAATTAGCATGCACAATTAAATCTCTATTTATACCAGTTTTTCTCTTCGTGGCAGAAGTTTTATTTCAGCTCCTCATTATTTTAAAGCAATTTGCAGGGGGGAAAAAAATAAATAGCATTGAAAAAATAAGGCTGATGGCATTTGGGCTGAGCTGAACGCACTGTTAAGCAAATCAGAAATTAGTGTAAATTTCTTTCATTTGACTTCATTTGCTGCAGATCAAGTTTGATACTAATGATAAAAAGTAGGTCAAGCTTTAAAAAATATTGATGTCTTTCTGTGTGTTGAAACTGAATAAGAGTGGCAAGAGAAATCTTGTTGGTTTTCTTTCTGCTCTGAGTTGGAATAGTTTAAATTGTTCTGTTTGTCTCTGGAAGGTGAAGCAGAGCCTGGCGTGGGGCTGCTGAACTGGCTGCACAAAGGTGAGCAGAGGGGGTCTGCGTGTGTAAGTACAGGTGTGTAAGTACAGGTGTGTAAGTACAGGTTAAATACACGCATACCAGGGCAGGAGAGAAAGGAGGTGCAATCAAATGTCCTGATTCTACAGTGTCTGATACACCTGCCTAATAGCAATTAGAGCATTTGAATCACATAAAGTAAATTGGGTATTAGATTAGTAAATTAGTCATTAGTGCATTTGGCTGAAGTGGGGAAATGTAGCTGGTGGGTGTGTAACCCCTCAGTGCTACCAGTGTGGAGAAGCTGACTAGCACAGTAGGAATAAAGAGATAATGCAGAAGGATAAGAGAGGGGGTACAAAAGGGGAAAAAACCACCAAAACCAACCCAGCAAACAAAAACAAACCAAAATACAAAAAAAATCCCCATCAGCTCCTCCGAAGAACCAACTAAACGACCAAAACCAAACCAGAAAATGTGAGACTCCCCAGGAATGATGGAAGTGGGGCTTGTTTGCAGCAATATCCTCCATCAGAGCATTTTTGCAGCAGAAACCAGTTACGTGTTTCATGATAACCTAAGACAAAAAAATCCTGAAAGGCTGCCTCACCTTATTTTCCTTCCCCTGCTTTCGTTGAATGGGGTTCTCCCATCTCCCCCCTCAGTGTGTAACAGAGATGTGCTTTCCTTTTGAGAATAGAATTTTAAATAGAATAGTAGAAAACCTGTCAATGGCTTCACAGACGTAAAACTAGAAGGAAGGAAAACCCCTAAGAGGTGAGGAAATAGCTGGTATTAAAGTGATAGAATAATCTTACCCCATCAGAGTATTCTGTGCAGCTTAAAGCAGCTCTTCTCAGCTGGTATCTGTCAAATCCTATCAGCAAAGTAAGGTGACATTATGAAGTCTCCAGATACATTTTCATGTCATTTAGCTGATTTGTGTCACTTGATAAATTGCACGTTGGTAAAATCAATGTTCTTCACCATGTGTACTCTTCTGCTTCACCAGTGTCAAAGTGTGCTGGAGACAATAGCAGTAGCTCGTGAGGACTATCACTTACAAGATCTTAACCTCCTTATTAAAAACCCTGGTTCATTTTCCAGCAGAGCTGGTGTAAAAGATAAATGAGATACATGAAGATACGTAAGGTGAGTCTTCTTTAATTCTGCTTAATAACATCTCTGTTCTTTTTTAGCATTGAGAGATAAAAGGGGATGTGTAACCCTAGTGAGAGGAGAAGGTGCAGGCTCTTGTTCGCTTGCTTGTGGCTGCTAAACCCAGGAAAGATCTGCTAATTCCTGGTGGACAACTCAGTGCCAAAGCACTTTGGGCTGTGTAGCTTCAGCTCCTGTGCTTCATCCCATCCCTCTCTGCTCCTCCATCTCCTCCTGAGTGGCATTGATGTGTCTGAGGAATATTCACCAGTGGAGAGATGAACCCACCTCTGCTGAGTGCTGGGGTAAGAGCTGGACCTGGGTTTGCAGGAGCAGCTCTGCTGGGCATTGGGGGGCAGTGGTGGGTGGGGTGTCCAGACACCAGCAGCTGCATGCAGTGATTCATCCCAGGAAGGCTTAGAAATCCATAGGAATTATCTGCTGCCCCCTGGACATTGAGTGGGAATGCTCTTAAAATTCCATTACTGGTGATTTTTAACTGTATTGAATTATTTAGATGGAGCCTTTTGGTCCTTCAGATTCTGCTGCAATAAGTTTTTTTGCTCCTCTGGCTTGAACAAGGGGTGGTTGGTCTCCCTTCCTCACCTTACAAGTGTCCTGCTGTAGTTTGTGGCTGTAGGTAGCACCATCCCAGCAGGCACAAGATAGAAGAAAAGCACCTTACTGAATATTGGTGCATTTTAACTGGCAGCAATGAGTCATTCCCAGGTTTCATAATGGCTTAAGGTTCAATGCACATCTCCAGGGGATCTGTCTCAGCACAGTTCAGTACAAGTATAGTTGTAAGCACCAGACTCCATCTGGAGAGGCTGACTCTGGGGTTTCAAGGCCTTGGCTGAGGAGAAATGACCCTGTCTAAATACCTGGTTTTTCTACCAGGGAATAGTGAACAAATAAAGCCTTTTTCTTCTGATGAGGTATTCTTTTAGATACAAACTAGTCCTTGACTTTGTTTTCCTTGCAGCTTATCAGCTTTTTGCATTTTCAAGTTTTCTGCCTTGGGTCTTGTGAGATAAGATGACTCTGAGAGGAACATCCGTCAGTTCTATTTTTAGTTTCAGATGCAAAGTTTAATGGCTTTCCTGATGACCTGGCATCATGTCTGACTTGTCTAGTTAAAAACAAAAAATCCTCATAGAAATCGAGACTAAAATCAAGCTCCAAAATACTTGTGTTTGTTCACACACACACACACACAGAGCTGCTGTGTCACTTGCACGTACTCAGCAGCAATACTGTGCAGCTGTTGGCTCTGTGCTGGTGAATTTCCCACACGCCAGTGCCTGGGGTAGAATTTTAACAGCATCACTTGATCTGCCCTGCATAGGTAAGACCACATCTGCTGAGGAATAAATCACCCGTTTGAATAGCCCAAATGAACAGTTTTGGGCCCGTATTGTAATTTAACTCAGGTTTTCATCTTTGTTACTCTGAAAAGGGAGAAGAACGGAATGAACGACTCTGAAATGTGACACTGTGTAATTGAACGTATTTATGGCCATATCCATCTACCTGTCTATCAAAACCTGCAGCCTTTCCTTCCTCTGGAGCAGCGTGGGGCTTGGCAGTGCTTTTCACACCAACCTTCTCAAACCTTTGGTGGTCCCCTGCAGCCGTGGGCTGGTGGGAGAGGCACAACAAGTTCACTAGCATGCCTTTACTGCCAGGAGATTGCTTTTTGTCAGCCCACTTTTGGGCAAAATTAACTGAAAATATTTAGTAGAGGGGAAATAAAATTCAACCTCTTGACCTGACTCTCGCAGGGCAGCGTTTTCCATCCCTACAGACCAGCTCTGATCAGAGATTTGTCCTGGAAGATGCAAAGAGGGGAGAGGGGTCTTGCTGCTGTCTCCTGAAGCTGAAGTATCGAGGACATAAATCTATATTGTGGAGGAGCATCACGTGGGAAAGAGACTTCAAAGGAGATTTTAATGGTAGGTTAAATTCTAAGACTGATAGTTGAATGGAAGTACAACATAATTATGGATTACAGGTATCAAGCTGCAGAGCAATTGCCGTTGTCTCTCCATGTACATCTCTTGTCAGCCTCTGCTGGGGGTTCTGCTCATCACACCAGTTCTGGGGAGATGGAGATGACTCAAAGAGCAGCTAAAATGATTAAAGCTGGGGTAGGATTTATGAGGAAAGATTAAAGAATTAAATATGTATTGCCTGGCTAAACGATGTCTTAAGGGGAAGTATAACTCTTCATGAGCATTTCAAGGTTACAAATACCAGGGACTGGGGGAGCCATTCAGCATGTCACGGGCAGAACTGCTGAGAGAAATGAGGTGATGCTCAGAAAAAGCAAATTTTCAAATGCTGATGACACCACACACCATCAGGTTTAGGTACAAGGGCAAACCAAAAATGAACTGCATGTAGATGACAGGGAATCTCATATCTGTGGAGAGCTCTTCAGTTTTTCAGTTCCCAGAGCCTTTCCACAGGGTGCCCTCTCAGAAAGGCAGCCAGCTCTCTGTGCAGAATGCAGTGATGCTTCCCACCCAGCCAGCAAGGAAAGCTGGTGGCAGAGCCATGCACCAGAGCTCCAGCAAATGGAGACAAGTCTGAACTTTCTGCCTCTCCTAGTCCTGGTGTCTCACCAGGAGAGCAGAGTGTGGAGTGCTGTGCTCCTCGTCAGCCTTGGGAGAACCCATTTCAAGGGTGGAAAGTGGGAATTGATTGCATGTGAAAGCTGCAGACACTGGCTGGAAGGTGGAAGGGATGGAAGAACTAGTGTGTCCTTGGATCCTTGTTATAGATGGGTAGAAATAAAAGGAATTAAGGCTAGGAATTGACTGCAGGCCATAGTGTGTCAGGGTGCTTTGGAGGGCTCTGGGGAACCTCCAGAGATGTACCTGTGTGATGAAGTGCTTGTTGCTGTCACTGTCTTCACAGTTATGTATTTCATGTTCTAGCCACAGGAATTTTATTGCCTGCAGTAAGGGATGTGTCACTGGTTACAGGTTAGAGAGACTTTCAGAATACTTCACTGATAAATCTCTTGTCAGGAGTAAAGACAGAAAATCCCATTGTTTGATAACTGAGACCTGTATGTGGGGTTCACCCTGCATGTGGCACTTGAGTTTTCCTCTGTGTTCTTCTCTGAAATGATTTTTGTGTTTTCTTAAATGATCTGAAGGAGAAAAGTAGTTTGATGTGTGGGGTTTGTTTGTTGTTTGGGGTTTTTTTTGTTTGTCTATTTTATGACCTTAACCCTTACAATGGAAATAATTTGTATTTTAAATTCCAAATGATATAATGGCTGAGCACCAAAGTTATTTTTTCAAATACCTTAGTTCACATTCTCAAAGTGCTTCTTTTTTCTAGGTAGTTTGTTTTTATACCTAATTGAGAGCTCTGAAAATGCCAGGAGGCTTTTTTACCTGTTAGCCTTGGCCAGTGACCCCACGTTAAACAGCTTCACCTGAATGTCTGCAAGTTGGCCAAAAAAAGAGAAGTTTCTGGGTGTGGAGCCAGGATGGGACTCATGTCTCTGAAATATGTTGACTGTTGGTTGATATTTACTTTTCTTTCCAACCACCTGATAGTGGCAGCTGAATTCACTGAATGGATGATCTGTTTGATTTCTTTGCACACCCACCTCATGTGTTATGCTGTCAGATACCCACTGAGCTCTGGAAGGTTGTAGTGTGTTTAGTGTGGCTATTTTTTTTCTGAAGTCAGTGGGATTTTTCCACTGAATTCCAAGGTTCTTGCATTAAACCTGCTCTGAGAGCCTCCCTTAGCAGCAGCTCATCATTTCCCCCTCTCTTTCCTTGAGACCCTTGTGCAGGAGCCTCGCTGCAGTTTTCCCAGGGATGCTCCTCCTGTCTCCAGGCCACCCCTGCTGCAGAGACCCCCCAGCAGCAATGTGGCCCCCGCAGCCCTATCCAGGTGGGCTCCAGGCATCACCCACCTCCCTGGACACGGCTCCTGCTGGCCCTGTGCTGGCTGCTCTTGGAGAAAGGGAGGCTGGGGGGAGGAGCAGAAAGATATTTCTGCTGGAACTGGTGGCGTTTCCTCTGCACAGACGTTATTTTTTTTGATGTATTTCTGTTGTCTTTAGAAAAATGAAGCTGCGGGTAGTGATCCCGCATCTTAAGAGAATTGTCAGCAAATGACTTTTGTTCCAATGTTTTGGTGCCATTTTTCCTCAGCTGCCATGATAATGAATGGCGAATCTTTACATGCCCAGTGCGAGATGCTGAGATCCAAATCTGTTCTGGAAATAGTCTGTCTGACAGCCTTTTTATTGGCAACGAAGCTATTTAAATGAGAAACCTGTGCAGGAGATGAACTAGCTGCCGTGCGTGATGGCAAATGGAAGCTGATAAATTCTGCCCGGGCAATCAGGTGACCCCTTTGCTTTCCACTCTAATTACTTTCCTGTCAGATGTTCAATTAGAGTGACAGGGTCCCAAATTCCCAGAGATCTCTGTTTTGTCTTGGAAGATTAAAGGGTGGCAACTATTTTCAATATGATTATCATCATTATCTCTGGGAGATTTTATACTTCAGAAGTCAAAGTCGTAATAGCCCAGCTCACTGCAATTACTTGCAAATTGTCTTAATGTATTTTCCAGAAGCTCTTTTTGCACTTTGCAATTTATTTATTTGCTAAGACAATAGCTCATTAAAATGCTAAAATGTCCCTGAACCTATAGGAAGCCAGTCTGGTGGTAACTTGTGTGGGCTTTGCCAGCATCCCCGTAACCCAACAGTAACCCCATCCTTTGCTAAAGTGCCACTTCTCCGTGTTCTCTCTGGTCACATACCTTGAGGGTTTCCTCCTTTTTGGGGGCTGAAATTGAAGGAAATGAGTTAACATTGGAGAAATTCTCTATGTTGGTGGAAATGCTTGTGAAAACTTAGTAATATAAGAAAATATTCTGAAATACAAGATGATGCCAACCAAACAAAAAAACCCCATAAAACAAAATCACCAACAAAACACCTCAATTTCTCAAAAATTGTTGTGGGTTTTTTTTGTCCCTCTTTTTTTCTGGAGGCTTGTTTCCAAAAAGGACTCTTGACCCACCCAGGGATGGAAAGAGCCCCCTGTGGGAAGCAGTGTGGGGGTTACTGTCTCATGGGCTCTGCTTTCTGTTGCAGGAGGCAACCAGTCTTAGGAGAGTGAATGGGTTGATTTTGGGTGCAGTTGGTCAACGTGGCTGTTTGGATCCTGGCCACATTTGCTCCTTTGCTTCTTGCTCTTAATGGTGAGTAGAGAACGAAGGGACAATATTCCCTGTGCATTAAATTGAAACTAACCCAAATAGCTTCTAAAATACGCCCGGCTAATTGTTCAAGAGTAATTTACAGACCAAGAGTTACACTGCAATAATTGTGAATAATGAGTAAACCACGAAAAAAAAAACAACCAACCCACCCCAGTAAATGGCTTGCAGACATTTTGTGAACAGAAAATGAGGCTAAATTCATTGAATAAATTAATTGCTATGGATTATTCTCTCAGCTTTAATCTGCCGCCTGCTGAAAGAAGCCTGTGCAAATGGAAAAGCTGCTCTGCAGCTTTCATTTTGAAATGTGGCTGCTTCACACTGAATAGAAAAGAGGCCTGAAAGGGGTTTTGCTGTGTTATAATCATGTATCATGCTTGTAACACAATTTTCACCTTCAAAGTTTTACCTGCCCTTTGGGATGGGGCAGTTTTACAAGCCCATTTTATTAGTGAGAAGCAGATGGAGAGCCTGCAGGGAGGGGAGCTGATTTTTTCCCAAGGCCACACGTTGTCTCTTTGGCAGAATTCAAGTTGGAGCTTGGGATTTTGCAGTCCCTGGCTGATGCTTGTGATATTTTTTCTGTTTGAAGACTTCTCCTTCCTGCAAAAACACGTGTACTGGGAGATGAACAAAACAACCCTAAGCAGATTTGAGGCTTCGCCGATGGGAATGCAGAGAAAAAGAAGGAATGAGAAGACACGTCCACCAGCCCCTTTTAGAAGATCAGCTCTAGTAAAGAGGAATTATATTTTAAGAACCAGACAGATTGTCTCAGATTTACTATCTTAGAGGACAGCAGTGAAGGCAAAGCATTTTTCTGTAAGGATTATGATTACCTGACAGGGTCTTGTGGTTGCCAGGAGAAATGACCCTGATTTAGCAAAGATCTGTTCGTTTATAAGTAGCTGTTGCTTTTTAATAGTGCAGTTTTCTCTTACTGCTATTAATATTAATAAAAATAACACTCGGGCCCATCTCTTTACTCGCATGAAATTTGTGACTCGAAATGAAATTCTGAGAACCTTGCAGATTAGTCCTTGGACTTTATAAGCTGCTAGTGGCAACTGATGTGGATGCGAGCCCAAGGGATCCAGCAGGAGCTGCCTGTCGTGCTTCCCTTCTGGCAGCCATCCCTCTCCTGGCTCGAGCTGGTGTGGCTGGGTGGCTGAGCAGGGTGTCCTTGGTGCCTGGTGACAGCCCCCCAGGGCAGCTCTTCACTCTTACTGGGGCTCCCAGTAGCACCACCCAGCTGGGATTTCCTCACCGTGCAAGTCATCCCAGTGAGAACCCCCCCAGCACTGCTCCTCATGCCAGGATCCCCTCGGGGCTCTCTGCACCCCACCTCGACCGTGCACAGCCCTAGGACACCCCTCTGAGCATCCCAGCACCGGGGAGGGGGAGCTGCAGCTGGAGGGGCTGCTGAATGGAGCACCATTACCCCATCTGGCTTGATCCTGTCCGCTCAGTTTGTCAGAAGAGATTTTTCCCCTCCATTTGATAAAGTTTAATAGAGCAGAACAAAAATCCAAATGTTAACATTAACCACAAGGTGAGACAAAGGGAGATGGGGTTACGGCGGTCACGGGAAACTCGCTGGAGGAGCCCAAGCTCTGTTTGCACCCTGGCTTGCCGTGCCAGGGGAGTGGGCTCTGCATCTGCCCCTCACTCCCTTTTGCTCCCAGTCTTCCCTGTTGCAGAGTCTGGTCCCCCACAGCCCTTAGAGACAACACTGTCCTCTCCAGTGTGGCTGGGGCTACTGGGACTGAGATCCTCAAAATGTTGACTTGAATGCAATGTTGGCTTTGCTGCTTTTGTCTTCTTCAGCCTCTCTCCTGTCCTGAGGGTTCATTTCTGATGGTTTCTCATCCAGAACGATCTCACCCCGTTGATTCCTGGGGTGGGAAGCTGGGTGTGTGAGGAGCACATCCCTGGCCCTGCACAGGGGTTGGGGTTGGTGCTGGTTTGCTGTTACAGGCGGCTCGTAGCTCTACTGTGCTGTCTCAAGCATCGAGAATCAGACTCTCTGCCTTCCCTTGAAATGACACCAACGCAAAGAAATTAAAGTAAGTGTCTTTTCCTGACGTGCCTAAAGCCATAAAATGATTTGTATATGAAACCAAGCTAAATAAATCAGAATCTTTTTCTCCGTGTCTGGGAAGGTTAAACCTCCAGCAGCAACAGCAGCAACACATTGCACTCAGAGTTTTGCAGACATAATGTCACTCTTTTATTTTATTACACAATGCAGTTCACCATAAATTACATTTTGTTCTTTTAATTTATTTGCATGAAAAAGATGGCATGGCATAAATCATCTTGTGTAGGTTGCTGGGTTATTTGCATTTCAGAGGTTGTTTTTAACTTTGTATTAGAAAGGAATTTGCAATCGAGAAGCTTTGGGAGGCATTAACTTTTAGTGGCTGGTGGTTCTCAAAAGGTGATGAATGATGTTCATTTTGCTTAGGACAAACTTCTCAAAGTTTGTGTCTTTCTAAAAAAACTTCTATGAGGCAAAGACTTGAAAGCCAGTGGGTGATGCTTTCACCTCAGGAAATAATTCTTCCTGGAAAAGCAGGGTGTTTGGGATCAGAGCTGCTCCCACTGTCCCTGCCACGCCACATCTGCCCCGTGGAGATCAAGTCACTCACTCTCTGCCTTGCTGAGAGAGGTGGTGGGAGAAGCTCGTGGTGTGAAGGGTGGTTTGAGCAACTGTCTCTGCCCCGGGGAAAGGAGCATCATCTCGCAGGTCTCACCTGTGCTCAGTGCTGCTTTTCATTTGCTGCTTGTTTAATGGCATCTGACACAGGGCAACTGGAAATCTGGAAGGATTTACTGTTCACTGCTTCACGCTAAAAAAATGCACCGAGCAGCTGTATCTTAAATTCAATACAACAGGTAGCACTCAGGGAACAGAAGAGTGGAGTAAGGCGTCTTTTATTAGCGATGAACTGAGGCTGCACAAGAAAGAACCCTTTAAATATCTGACATGTTAAATGCATTCTGTTTCTCTCCAGGAAAGGAACAGTCCAAGGGGCAGGGGGGCTGAACTGTGCTTATTAACCTGGCTTGGCAGTGATGAGAATGGCTGAGACGGACTTCAAAGGCGTTCACTGCCGTCGGGAAGTTGAAGCACTGCTGTGGCAAAAAGTTGGAATTACTTTACAGATGGATGGAAGGTTTCCAGTGAGAGGCTCATCATCTGAAGGTGCCCACAGTTCAGGAGTTGAAAGAGAAGCAGAGAAACACATCTACCACTCGTGTAGGTGGGAGCTGGAGAGCATCAAAGCCAGCCCCGCCGCAAGGTACCTGCTGAAGCAAGGGATGAAAGGGGCCTGCTGGAGGAACGAGTCCACCTGCTTGCTAACAGGTACTCACAGCTCCAAAAACATGGGGAAATGGCTCATCACTTCATTACCTTCCTTGTTGGTTCACCTTGCCGTGCACTTCAGCACAGGCTGCACGCTGCTCCATCCAGCTGACTCTCTAATAGGATGGAGCTACAGTCAAGTGGCCCTCGATGATGTGCAAACACCCTAATAACTTTTGTGAATGGAATTCTGGATTATCTCTAGGTGTACAGGATGAAGTAGAATATCTAGAATCCCAAGTGCCACCCAAACAGCTTTATTGTGCAAAAATGTGTCACCAAGGTTCTTTAAGCCATTGATATGGTTGGTAATTTGCACCAATATCAATCCTGTCCAGTAAAAGCACGGAGTGCTCTAGGTGGGAGGCACTTTTTGTGTCAGTTTACCAGCCAGGGAACCCTGTGTTACCCAAGGGGGAGCCCAGCAAATGCCGCTCTTGGCCAAGTGTTCTGTGCAGTGGGATAACAGACTGATTAAGTTATCACCTTGTTATCAGTGGAGTATCTAATCCCATAAAGGATACTGAATTTTTAGGGAGACAAACCTGTGTATGTCACAGTGGAAAACACAGGCAGTGAGTGCTAATGTCAGAAACATCCGTGCGTGTGCTCGGGGAGGTGGGGAATGACCCAGGACACCCTGTAATTTAATGGTCGTGCATATTCTGGCATAGCCATATAATTTATGGGTCACTGTAGAGTATTGGCAGAGAGATGCAGGTGTTGTTTTCCTCTTTCTGAAACTTGTTTTTTGGTAGAATCAGCAGTCGCTGAATTGGCTGCACCCGCTTTTGTGCTTTCTGTTGCCGAGGGCTATTGCACTTGGGGCTTTGATCTCCTCAGATCTTGCAAACTGAGCTGCTCGGAGGCTGCCCGGTGCTTGGATGGGAGATTTCAGAGGAATATTTTGTGATTGTCTCTGCTGTGGGGGGGTGCTGAGCACACACCAGGGTGCTGGAATGCCACGGGCTCCATCTGCAGAGGGTGTGTAAAACGCAGGTGTAGGGTCTGGTCTCCAACCCACCAGAGCCCAAGTCCTGGAAAAGTCAAATGTATGGAGCTGATCCTGCATTCAGAGAATATATTATTACTTCTTGCTCTCTCTTAACCTGTTGCTGAGTTTTTCTGTGCACAGCTGCAGCATTTCAGAGAGGGCCAGAGGAGGAGACAGGTCTGTGGGCAGAGGTGGTTGAGAGGTGCCACCAGTGGCTTTGTGCACTCCCAGTGTGTGCGTGGTGTGCAGGTACAGCGTGGAGAGCCATGTGGGTGCTTGGCCACTCAGAAAGCTCAGTTGACTCCCACCTGGGAAGCAGCACAGGCTGCTCTGTACACCCCGTGTCCACAGCCTCCCTCTGCTCCAGGGGAAGGTGATGGTCCTCGGCAGGCTGCTGTGCTGGGATGTGGCCCCTCGCTGCTGTGGAAGGCTGGCTGTTGTTCTGAAAGCAGAGTGGGGCTTCTGGAGCAGAGCTCTGCAAACAGAGTCTCATTTGCCATTAGCAAGTGACCCCTTAATCACATCGACGAGTAATCACTCACATGAGTAATCCTATTGACATCACTTGGGCTAGAGCTCCATCATTCTAATTTAGCAAATAACTATTTGGTTGTTTAGTGTATAAATGCTTCTAATTTATGTAGAAACTGAAGGCATTTCTATCTCATTCATTAAAGAAAACGGGAGGTGAATTGTCATTTACTTAACATACACAGGAAAAGACAGATTTTAAGCAGAGTAATGCAATAAAAAGAACAAATCTTTCCCCACCATTGATAGTATGAGATTCTTGGTCAATATTTCCCACATTTTTCTCTTGCCAACACAAGGGACAGCACACCCTGTGAAGAGCAGTACCTGCTACTGGCACCAGCTGAATTGCAAAGTGTTGAGAGGGAAACTACAAATATCCTCTGAGACAGAGAGGAAGGAACGTGCTGAAGCCCTCCAACAGCAACAAGAAACAGACAAAAGTGTTTATAAATACTTATGGTACAGCTTTTCCAGCCACACGTTTATTTACTTTGATAGCAGTGCTGGAATGCTATTTTTGTCTGTTTCCCCCCTTTATTCCTGCTCTTACATATATAGTAAGGTCTTTGCTAATTAAGGAAATAAAGCTTCAAAGAGAAGGCTGTTTCCTTTTCAAGGCATTCTCCTACACTCGGGAGAATGATGCCTGTTTGGCAGATCCCTAGTTTTCTAGGAAAAATGATGTTCCAGCTGCAATTCGTGTATAATCTCCTGAGTAAATAGTTTAAAAAAGAAATCTCTGTAGTAACACAAGGAGAAAAACAAACTGGTAAGTCTTGACAGATTGATGGCTTCTTCCTTCATCTAGATCCTTATAGATTAGCATGTCTATTTTCTTTTCATGGAGATGTTTGTTAGCACTATATCATCTCACCTAATCTGTATGGGAAGTACATTTATCCTGGAGCTGTGGGGCATTTATACTGCTCACTTGTCACCAAGAATAATGGAGAGGACAGGTAAGATAATTTCAACTGCATTAAGGGTAGAGATGACTCTGTGTGTTTTGATAATGGGACACTCCGAGTGAACAATCTGAAATGCATTTGTTATGTATTTGCTAAAACCACACCTTTCTAATGGTATTTTTTTCCATTTTTGCTGTTAAATAAGGGCACATGGGGTTGCTCTGGGACAACGGCCACGTTGGGCTCACCCAAGGGACTGCTGGGGAAAGACATGAGAATGCACAAGAACCTCTGGAGCAGAGGGAATGGTTTGGCTCAATCCCAAACTGCTGGTTCCCCAGGTCCCTCTCTTTTGCAGATAGAAACCAGTGGGTGTGGGGAGATGTCTCTGGGCACAGTCAGCACTGGGACTGATGAATGTTAAATCTGACTGACACCCAAACAGGGGTTTATTTCCAGACCTACCAAAGCAGCTGGTCTCCAAAGGTCCTCTTCTAGTCTTTATACTGTGGCCAGCCCACGTGCAGGCAAGATTTTGTTAGTCAAATGCTGTTTTGTATTCAGGTGCCAAAGGAGCCTTTCCTGCTGCTTCGCCAGATGTTCTCCATTTTCTGTCTGTGTGGCTGATTCCTCCTTCCCAGGCATGGCTCTCGGTAACTGCCTTCACCATGCTTCACCTCCCTGATTTCATAGAGCTTCCCCCATCACCTAGAGCTTCCCCCATCGGCAAGAGCTTTTTGAATCCCTGTCCTGTCCTCCAGAGCACTTGCAACCACCCCCAGCTTGCTGTCACCCACAAACTATATCTGTCTTCACTGCTTCAGTGCCCAAGAGGGGGGTCTCCACTTCATCTGTCCTCCCCTCTTTATGGGGGACACCAGTAACTGCTCTTTGGTGGGAGATTTTCAACGCACTTCATACTTAATTGAATTCAAACTGTTTTTTGGGTGTTACTCATGACATTGCTGTGGGATTGTGTACAAAGCCTGGCTTGCTGGGACACGCAGCAGCATCTGCCTTGGGATCAGCTCACCCCTCCTCTGCCTTCCCTTCTCCTCCCTTCCCTGAGTCCTCCTTAAGTTTGATTTTATTTTTATTATTTATTCTTGAGAAATTTATAAACTTCTATTGGCTACGTCTCTTGGGCCACCATCTAATCTTCTAGGTGATGACAACTTGATTGATGAATAATAGATTCCAGTATCTCTCAGCTGCCAAAGGGAGCTATAATTTCTAAATGCATCCCTTAAGATAGAAGCAGCGTTTGTCCTTCTGGAGTTAGTCTTTAACCAGCCCACTTGTCTTTACATTATTGAAAACTTTTCATTGTAACATGCAAAAGAGATGTTTGTAAATAAGTAATTTACATTGTATTAGTGTGTTGATTAGCAACCAAACGTTTTGGGTGCTGCAGAAATCATGTAAGTGATACTCCCTGCTCTGGAAAACTTTAATATCAAGCAGGGGAAATAGAAACCCTGATAGGACTGAAAACAAACACACAAGGAAATTAATTGAATTGCTGGGGTGTAGATCAGTGGCGCAATGGAGATTAAAAGGCAGTCTCTTTGAAATCCAGAATAAACCTTTGCCATTGCTCTGGTAGCAGCTTTTTTGATGCACTGTGGAAAATACAGAAAAATGAAACGGGTCCCCTGAAAGCATTTCAAATTGAAGAATAGCATGAAATGTGATTTTTATCATTTCAAAGATGGGGATTTAAAAAAGTCACTAAAATCCCAATAAGAACTCTGGAAATATCTGTTTGGGGGGTGGGGGGGAAGGGTGGTGTGATGTGTGTTCTTCTGTATTTATATTTTCAGTGTAGAGAGCAGCTATCGATATACTTGTCTTATAATGTTAGAAAAAAAAAAAAGCACTTGGAGAAAGCTGAATTTCATCTTCTTCCATTACTGTGGATACAAACAAAAAGTGGTTATGAATCACTTTTCATTGATAGCAAGACTTTATTTATCCATTTATTTTACTGGAGTGTCTGCTGAGATGGAAGTTCTTGATTAATGACCTGCAGGAGGTAACGCTGAAGAAATCTGCTTTTGCAACCGCAAGGATGGGGTCGGGTTGTGTGGAAGGGACCCTAACCAGGGCTGGGGGTGCAACCCACCCAGACACACCCCTGGGCAGGACCTCACCAGGGGACAAGGTCACTCGCTGCTGAGCCAGGAGCGTTGCTGCTGCCATGGAAGGAACTGGAGATGTTCTGGGTGAAGTTGTTCCACAGCCCCCTGCTCAGAGTTGTTCAAAATATCTCTGCTAGAAACATAGCCAGATGCAGATTGTGCAGACCATTGCTACCACTTTACCCCAGACTCTTCTCTCTCTAATGAATCTTTTACAGCGTAGGATTGTAAATAATAGCAAGGGAGGGAGGGAGGATGTGGTGGCTCTGGGGTCAGCTCATCCAGGGCTGCTGCTGCCCTTGCTCAGGATGGCACCTGCCCTTGTCTGCTACCTTCTTCTTTTACTTTCTTTCTATTTCTTTTTCTTTTCTTGCACAGCTTACCCTTTACCATACGGGCTATAAATTCTCCCTTCTGCTATTTTCTGGCTTGCACCACTTTTATTCTTCTTACATTTCCAGTTACAATGTGAAATGCGCCAGACGGCCTCTTTACCCACGTTCCAGAGCTTTTCTGCCCCTGAAGCCAGTGTCTGCCTTAAACAGCAGCTTTTCCCCCGTGAGTGGGTTTTCTGAAATTAAAAACCTTTCAAGAGTGCTGCCACACTTTGTAAGTCACACATCTCATGGACTGGTTGTTGTATGTGGATTTTCACCATCCGGTTTCTCAGTGGTGGGGGGCCAGGAGGGGATCTGTTCTCATTTACTGCCTCACTCTCTCCCCTTTTGATCAGTTTCAGGATTACTGGTGCTACGAGGCGGTAACAAATTAAGTCTTACCTGCCTGGAAGACTTCACTGAAATTGGTGAATGCAGAGGAAAGAAAAAAGTATGCAAACGAATGCAAGGCATGTGCTCCTCTTGCAGAAGCACAGCACCTCATGAACAGCATCCTGATAAACACGTGGGTTTACAGATTCACAGAGTGTCAGGGGTTGGAAGGGACTTAGAAGATCATCCAGTCCAACCCCCCTGCCAGAGCAGGGGCACCTAGACTAAGTCACCCAGGAACAGATCCAGGTGGGGCTGGAATGTCTCCAGAGCAGGAGACTCCACAACCTCCCTGGGCAGCCC